>JAKSZU010000002.1:9516079-9793561 GCA_026018925.1 Tupaia tana
CTCAAAAACCCTCTAGGGATTCTTTCCAACAAAGTCAGTTTTTCTTCTTTTGTTTTTGCCGGATGTGTAAGTTCCTTTTCAACATTTTCAATATGACCACTTAGTTCTGTAAATATTTCCCATTTAACTTCAGCTCACCACACACAAAGCAACAAGAACTTGAATGTGAGGTGGGTGGAAAGGAGGAGCCCGTAAGAACACAGGATCAATGGAAGAACAGAGGTTCCAGGGGTGACCTCTACCAAGGCCACACCAGCTGGAGGGCAAAGGCTACCCCAAAGGGGAATCCCCAAAAGCCCCTTTCTCCACCCCCAGCCAGTCCCCAGTTTCTACCTGTGTTTAACATTGTTCATGCTCTCATAATCACAAAAGCTGCATGAGGAAAGGTTACGTCTAACCTCTCCGCCTTACTTTCTCCATCCAGGAGTGGACACGAACACCCCAGCTCCTCCTCCTGGGAGTTCAGCAGAGATGCCTGCGTTAAACAAAAGACTGGTAATGTACTTTCGTGAGTCATTACAGAGAAGGATCGACACTTTGGCACTAAGGAAACTGATTTTGGTGAAAGCCCAAGAGGCAAAAAAGTATCAAAACCTGAAAATTTCATTTTGTCTCTATTCCCCCATTTTATGAAATCACTTGTTTTCTTCGCTTTGTCTTCCATTCAGTAAGCATGAAGTTAATCACCATGCCCCAACAGGGAAGCCAGGAGACTTCGGACTCGAGAAGGAAGGAGGGAGTTGACATGCAATTTCCAGGAATCCATGCTTGAATGACTTGTCCCACTGGACCCAAAAGAGCTATGAGGAGGCCTGATTTCCCCATAAGTCACATATACGCAGCCCTGGATCCTTTTTTCCTGGATCTGAACGTGAACCTTGTCCAGAAAGTCTTTCCAATGCTGTAGCTAAGTTCCCTCAGCAGTTCACCCTAACGCCAACCTCATAAGGGAGTTTGGAGAGGACTGAAGAAATTGCTGACTGGTCCTGAGCTCCCAGGAAGACAGGCATTCCTTCACTAAGGCGGTTGTTGGGAAGGGTCAGCGGGAAAACTAGAGCACAGGAAATACAATTGAAGAAATAAAAGGGGTTTATTTGTTTGTTTTTGGGTTTTTTTTTTGTTTGTTTTTTGGGTTTTTTTTTTTGTTTTTTTGGAGAGGTTTTTGCTATAGGGTACATGCGCTTGCCAGAAAGACAGAGAGAGACAGAGAGACAGAAAGCGAGAAATCACCCCCACAAGGGGCATAGCCATGCCCCAATCCCTTCTCCTCCATTCTCCTCTTGGGATCTTGGGCACGCACGCACACACGTCCGGCGTGAGTTTAAGCCACCAGGTCCGGGACTCGAACCGCGGTTGACTACATGGGAGTCCAGCGACATAGCCATTACACTAACTGCTGGTCTCGTGTATTGTTTTCTATTACAACATCAAAGCTAGGAAAATAGGGATTGCTCTGCCTTGTGGTTAAGGGAGCTGAATCCACATGACCAACCTTGTAGTTCAAATCCCAGGCCTGACATCTTGAGAAACAGCGGGCAGGTGTGCTGCATGGGTGCCCCAAAATCCAACAGGATGGAGGAATGCAGGAGAAAGTGTTGCAGGATGACTACCCATGTTCTTGGTGTTTCAGGCAAAGAAACTAGATAAAACATGCCAATAGTGAAAGTACAGATAGTTTATTAAACAAAAGTGAAAGTCCACTACCAAGAGGTAGAGCGGGCTGGAGTCCAAGAGAAAGAGCAGCAGGAGGCCCCCCTTCCCCCATCACCTCCCATGGGGCTTACAATTCCTTAATGTTGCTCATTGGCCGGGCCCACTAATTGCATTCATCCCACTGGCTATATATCAAGTGTGGCTGGGCCCATTGATTCATCTCATTGGCTATCAGCTAAACATCCCCTACTGAAAATCTCCCACCCACATTGCCTTGAGCAGCGAATTTTCCTCTCTGACCTGTTTTTCTATCTCGCCACATAAGCAGATGCTCTGGCCTCCTTACCCACTTCCATTTTCTAGCTTTTTTCCTTTCTTCCTGTGCCATAATCATGCCCCATTGGGGGGTGCTTTCTTTCTCTGGAGTGTATACATGCCCTCTGGTAATAAAATAACAAAATTAGGGGACCAGCAGGTGGTGTGGTGGTTACGGTGCTGGACACTCCCACATGGCCAACCACAGTTCAAGTCCTGGACTTGATGGCTTGCTTTCTGTTTCCCTCTCTCTCTCTCTCTCTCTGTGTGTGTGTGTGTGTGTGTGTGTGTGTGTCTCTGGTCAAGATTTTAAAAATAAATGAATGAATAAATAAAATTAAAAATAAATTAATCTTAAAAAAAAAAATTAGGAAAATATTTTTTTCCTTATCTTGCCAAGTGAAATGCTTCTGAAGCTAAAGTTGTTATCTGCTTACTTTATTCCCTTTTATCTCACTGGTATTTAAAGTCTCAGGGTTCATGCTAGACAGATCTATGAAACCAAATAAGCATGTATATTGAATGCCAGAAAATGTTAAATAGTATTTCATTGTCCTTATAATATTTATTATAGTTTATAAATATTTATTATATCTATACAGATATTTGCCTATTTTAAGATTGACGTTTCTAAATTAATAATTAATCATATCATCATTAACATTATTTATAATATTTATTACATCTTCATACATATTAGCATGCAAATTTTAATGTATAAAGGATAGAGAAAGAGGAAAAGATGATGAGACAATCAGAGACTTCTCCTAGTTCTAGAAAAAGAAAAGTTAGGGAAATAAGAATGAGGACAGGGACCAGCAGTTTGCGTAATGACTATGTTGCTAGACTCCCATGTAGTCAACTGCGGTTCAAGTCCTGGACCAGTGGCTTAAATTCACACCGGGGCGCATGTGCGTGCATGCCAAAATCCCAACAAGAGAATGGAGGAGAAGGGATTGCAGTGTGGCCATCCCCCAGGGGGTGATTTCTCGCTTTCTGTCTCTTTGTCTCTCTCTTTCTGGTGAGCACAAGTGCCAGAAAGGGAGGAAAGAATGAGGACAAGAAGCCTGGGCCTCTGGGTAGGGAGGAACAAGCCCTAGGTCACCACCCACTCCCCAACACCACCCTGGTTTACCAGCCAGGCAGAGCCAGTGCTTTCCTCCTAGAGGAACATCTTCCCTCTCAAGAATATTCCACATTTCCATGCAAAAGAGCAATTAAAAACATTGTTTATCCACTCAAAATATGGATTAAAAAAAAAAACATGGGGTGGGGATGGAGACTGCAAATGAAAGCCAGATTGCCCATCTTTTCTTAAGAGTCATTAAAAGCTGATATCATCTCCATATTATGCACTAATGAGTACTTGCCTGTCTGTGTTAGTTCCATCCTTATGATTACGGAAATCACTTTGAACTGGAATACCGTGCTCTCTGAGCTGAGGTTGTGCAGTTATTGCCTTCAGGCAGGAAATCTGCATTTCTATGGACTAAATAAATTTAAAAGTGGCATATGTACATTCTGTGCTCCAATGTATGTAAATCCTTTGCAAATAATAAAATACAAGCTGGTGTAGAGGCATTACTAAGTTCATATCCAATTTTATCTTTAGACTTTCCTCAGTGATTAGACATAAAAAGTATAACTACTATGAAGCAGGTGCATTGAAAGTGTCTTCTATATTTTCTTTATCTCAGCTTACTTCCAATTCTGAGCTTCTATCCCTACAGACAGGCAGGATTCAAAACCGTTTCTCTCAGACTGCACCTCACCCACTTGCAGGGAATCAGTTCTCTATTCTCCCCCAAGATTTCATCAGAGTCTGAAGAGCAGGTGCCGGAGATCCGTTCCACGGGTGCAACTCACAGCTGCTAAGGGCTCGTGCCTGTGAGGACTAGGACACCAGAACTCATCCTTGTCCTGGCCTCCTGGGCTCACACAGGGCTCCAAATAGGAAGAAAATAAATAGATAAAGGAATTACTTCAATATTTCTGCCAATCATGTGCTCTTATCTTTTATCAGTCAGGGTAAAATTAGGATGCAAAAGAAACCACAGAATAATTTGAACAGGAAAGTTTAATATGAAGAATCATTGGGACCAGCAGTTAGCGTAATGGCTATGTCGCTGGACTCCCACGTAGTCGACCGCGGTTCGAGTCCCGGACCCGGCGGCTTAAACTCACGCCGGGCGCGTGTGCGTGCGTGCCCAAGATCCCGAGAGGAGAATGGAGGAGAAGGGATTGCGGCGTGGCCATCCCCCCTGGGGGGTGATTTCCTGCTTTCTATCTCTCTGTCTCTCTCTGTCTGTCTGGCGAGCGCACGCGCCCTATAGCAAAAACCTCTCAAAAAAAAAAAAAAAAAAAAAAAAAAAAAGAATCATTAACTGTCCAGCTCCATGGTGCAGTGGTAATGCACTGCTCAAGAGAAGCCAGGTCCGGGACCAGCAGTTAGCGTAATGGCTATGTCGCTGGACTCCCACGTAGTCGACCGCAGTTCGAGTCCCGGACCCGGCGGCTTAAACTCACGCCGGGCGCGTGTGCGCTGGGTGCCCAAGATCCCGAGAGGAGAATGGAGGAGAAGGGATTGCGGCGTGGCCATCCCCCCTGGGGGGTGATTTCCTGCTTTCTATCTCTCTGTCTCTCTCTGTCTGTCTGGCGAGCGCACGCGCCCTATAGCAAAAACCTCTCCAAAAAAAGAAAAAAAAAAAAAAAAAAAGAGAAGCCAGGTCCACGTGGCAACTGTGGTTCAAATCCCCAGCCCGATCAGCCTGTAACACGTAAGGCCTGTCAACACCCACAATGCTCACGATCTGACAGGCTGGGAGGCTGGAGGAAGGGATCATGAGAGTCTACATCCTGTGAAGGGTGCTGCTTCTCGCTCTCTCCCCCCCCAATCTCTCTCTCCTGCACACACACACACACGCACACATATGCATGCTCTATTATAAATAAGGGGGGGAAGATAAAAATTATTTTTTTTAATAATTACTTTATTTTATTTATTTATTTATTTATTTATTTATTTATTTAAATTTGACGAGAAAGAGAGAGGAGAGAGAGAGAGAGAAAGTGAGAAAACAAGCCACCAGGTCCAGGACTTGAACTGTGGTCGCCCATGTGGGAGTCCAGAGCCCTTAACCACCACACCACCTGCTGGCCCCCAAAAAATTATTAACTACTGAGGCCAGCCAGAGGCATGGTGGTTAAAGCCACTAGAACGCCCATGGTGGACTGTGTGGTTTGAATACAGACCCAGTGGCTTAAAAAACAAGCCAGGCACATGCGTTTGCATGCCCAGAAACCCGAGAGGACAGAAGAGAGGGAACTGCTGCATGGCCGTCCCCCTGAGGAGGTGCTTATCTTTCTCCCTCTCTTTTTCTCTACACCCCACCCCACAGCAAACGCACATACCCTACAGCAAACTAAAAAAAATACAAAATAAAGTTATTAACTGTAACAGAAAATTAACTATTTAGGGGTAAAGAAACTCTAAAAAATATCTCTAAAGTGGAGGAAAATACTCAAAGAAAAAACTTGAATAACAGAACATCCTCTCGCCAAGGCTGGGATTCAGATTTCAGTGCAAAGGGTGTGGCTGTAGCTCCCCCACCCCCCCATCCCGGGCTGGAGAGAACCTCACGGGCTGTCCTGAGCAGAGCTGGTCCATTGTGGCTGGGCAGAGTCAGCAGGCAGAGCGACGTGGGCTGGGCTGGCAAACTGGAAGCCTTTTACTGGGCGCCAGTGGACCAAAAATAGGCAATGAATTGTAGCTGGGCCTGGAAAGCAGAAAACCCACCAGGGTGTGGGAGGCTCACAGCTAAGAAGTTGAGCACTAGGGTGTCTGCGACACTCGCTGAGAATCCGCCTGCAGGGATGCTGCTGAAACTCAGTGGAGGTGAGCACCACCAGCCGTGCCCCACCCACGCTGGCTTCCACAGCAGGATTTTAAAACAAAAACGATAGCAAAAACCAGCATCTCTCTGGAGCCAGGAAGTGGTGGCCATCCTCTCTGACTCTTGGTCTGGGACCCTCTACTGACAGAGCTAACATGCCGGCTGCAAGAGGAAGATGCTACCAAGTCCTGCTTCAGTATCCTAAAGCAGGCAATGAAGGGTGAATTTAGAGCTGAGCAGCAGTAATTAGATAACTACACACATATACTGAGTCCTCGCTGGAGAGACAGAGAGACAAGGTGAGAGATCACTCCCTGGGGGAATGGCCATGCCACAATCCCTTCTCCTTCATTCTCCTCTTGGGATCTTGGGCACTCATGAACACGCTCCTGGTGTGAGTTTTTTGTTTTTTTGTTTTTTTGTTTTTGGAGAGGTTTTTGCTATAGGGCGTGTGCGCTTGCCAGACAGACAGAGACAGAGAGACAGAAAGGGAGAAATCACCCCCCGGGGGGGATGGCCACACCACAATCCCTTCTCCTCATTCTCCTCTCGGGATCTTGGGCACACACGCACATGCACCTGGCGTGAGTTTTAAGCCACCAGGTCCGGGACGCGAACTGCGGTCGACTACGTGGGAGTCCAGCAACATAGCCATTACGCTAATTGCTGACCCCCTGGTGTGAGTTTTAAGTCGCCAAGTCCAGGACTTGAATCTCAGGTGACCACATGGGAGTCCAGCTACGTAACCATTATGCCACCTGCTGGTCCCCATCGAGTCCTAAACGTTTTATGGTACAGCTCAGTCCTTGTGTTCAGCTCGTCTGAGAGAGCACCATCAACATGAACCAATAGTCACTATCCATCCTGCCATCTGTTCCAAAAGCCGAGGTTCGTGGCCAGCGGCCATCACCTCTTTGCCCCAAAGTTCCCACTCATCTCAGAAGGACTTTAAGGCCCTCACTGGAGGCCAACACTCTGTGCTGCTACAACAGAACCACAGACGGGGTAATTTATAATGAACATAAACTTATTGCTCATGGTTCTAGAGGCAGAGAAGTTCAAGACCAAGGATCTCATCCACCAAGGGCCTTCTGCTACATCATCCACGGCAAAGGGCATCTCATGGCAATGACCAGAGGAACAAAGAGAAAAAGAGGAAGAGGGAGTCGAGGTTGTTCCTTTTATGAGGAAGCCACACCCGCAATAAAGGCATTGATTTACTTAGGAAGACAATTTTCTCCTGACCCAAAGACACCCCCCCCCCATTAGAACCCACCTCCCAGGACCAGCAGATGGCATAACGGTTAGGTTGCTGGGCTCCCATGTAATTGACCATGGTTCAAGTCCAGAACCTGGAAGCTTAAAACTTACACCGGGCACATGCGTGTACTTGCCCAAAATCCTAAGAGGAGAATGGAAAAGTGATTATAGCGTGGCCATCCCCTCTAGGGCATGATTTCTCCCTTTCTTTTTCTCTGTCTCTCTGTCTGTCCGGTGAGTACATGTGCCCTATAGCAAAAAATCTCTTAAAAAAAAAAAAAACATGAACCCACCTCCCAACACTGCCATGTTGGGATCTAGTTTCCAACACGTGAACTTTGGAAGACACAATCAAACCACAGCACATACAGTGAAGGTTCTTCCTGCATGTGCACAAGTCTCTTCTTCCTGTTTACCCATGAGACTAGATTCTCCTAGGGGCCTCAATGTGTATCAAAAGGATGAAAAAGGGTGGGGCCTGCATGGTGGTTAAGGGCACCGGACTCTCACATGGTCAACCACAGTTCGAATCCCGGATCTGGCAGCTTGTTTTCTCACTCTCCCTTTCTCTCTCCCTCTCTTTTTCTCTCTCTCTCTCACTCTGTCCCTCTCAATAAATAAATAAAGTTAAATAAAATGATTCTTTTTAGGGACCAGCAGTTGGCGTAATGGCTATGTAGCTGGACTCCCATGTAGTCGACCGTGGTTCGAGTCCCGGACCCGGTGGCTTAAACTCACGCCAGGTGCGTGTGCGTGTGCGCCCAAGATCCCGAGAGGAGAATGGAGGAAAAGGGATTGTGGCGTGGCCATCCCCTCTGGGGGGTGACTTCTCGCTTTCTGTCTCTCTGTCTCTCCGTCTGTCTGGCGAGCGCACGCACCCAATAAGAAAAAACCTCTCCAAAAAAAAAAAAAAAAAATGATTCTTTTTAAAGAAGGATGAAAAAGGGAAGAAAATTATAAATGTGTAAGTTGAAATAAAATGTGTAACACAGAAATATAAATGTTTGATACTACTTTGCAAGTTTTAAAAAGCAGCATTGTGTATGGATGGAACCGCCATCTTCCAGTAATTCATCAAAATGTCAAAGACAAAGGGAAAGAGGAGAGGCACCCGATATAGTTCTCTAGGCCTTTTAGGAAACATGGAGTGGTTCCTTTGTCAACATACATAAGAATCTACAGGAAAGGTGATATTATAAACATCAAGGGAATGGGTACTGTTCAAAAAGGAATGCCCCACAGATGTTACCATGGAAAACCTGAAGAGTCTACAATGTTACCCAGCGTACTGTTGGCATTGTTGTAAACAAACAAGGGCAAGATTCTTGCCAAGAGAATTCATGTGCATATGGAGCATATTAAGCATTCCAAGAGCAGAGAGAGCTTGCTAAAAGGTGTTAAGGAAAATGATGAGAAAAAGAAGGAAGCCAAAGAGAAAAGTACCTGGGTTCAACTAAAGCACCAGCCTGCTCCACCCAGGGAAGTGCACTTCGTGAGAACCAATGGAAAAGAGCCTGAGCTTCTGGAACCTATTCTCTATGAAATTGTGGCATGATAGGTGTTAAAAATAAACTAGCCTATGGTCGATAAATAAATAAATAAACTTAAATAAAATAAATCTTAAAAATAAAAATGTAATAATAAGTTATTGGGCCAGCAAATGGCATGTTGATTAAGATGCTGGATCTCGAAAAACATGGTAGGAACATGGGTGTACACACACCCAAAATACCTAGAGGAAAATGGAAGAGAAGGAACTGTGGCGTGACCATCCCCCTGAGAAGTATATTCATTCTCTCTCTCTCTCTCTCTCCCCCTCACACACACCCTATAGCTATAGGATAGATGTCATCCACATGGTCACAAGATGGCTACTGTATCTCCAAGCACTGTCTCCACATTCCATAAAAAAGAAAGAGAAAGAACCAAGGCATCTATCCTAGTAAGACTTTGCCTTTTGTTTGAAAAGAAACACCTTGGGCTAACTGGATAGCCTGGTGGTTAAGGGAGTCAGATCCCACATGGCTGACCATCCAGTTCAAATCCCAGCCCTAACAACTTGAGGAACAAGCCAGGCATGTGTGTCTGTCTGCCAGAGGCCCAACAGGATGGAGAGATGCAAGAGGGGGGACTGTGGCATGACCAGGCCCCACTGGAGGTGCTTGCTTTCTCTGTCTCTAGTGAGCACATGTGCCCTCTGATATAGAAAGCGGAAGAAAGGGAAAGAGGAAAGGAGGGAGAGAAGGAGGAAAAAGGAAGAAAGAAAGGAAAGAAAATACCGAATGCAGGAACTTCTGCCTGCATCTTTTCAGTCCTTTCAAGGTTATCAGTTCTAGGCGACTGCAAGGCTGTGGGGCCAGGAGGTGGCATGGTGGTTAAGGTGCTAGACTTCCACATGACTGACTGTGGTTTGAGTCTTGGATCTGGTGGCCTGCTTTCTCACTTTCCCTCTCTCTGTCTCTGTCTCTCTGTGGTGAGTACACATGCCCTATAGCAAATTAAATAATAATAATAACAAATTAGGGCTGGCAGGTGGCATGGTGGTTAGGAGAGCTGGACTCCCACGTGGCCAACTGCAGTTTGAGTCCTGGATCTGGTGGCTTGCTCTCTCTCTCTCTCTCTCTCTCTCTCTCTGTCTCTCTCTCTTTGGTCAAAACTGAAAAATATTAATAATAAATAATTCCAAAAGAAATCATAATAATAACAAATTAAGTTAAATAACTAATTTTTAAACACAAATAAATACATAAAGCAATAAAATAGTGGGGAAACACTAAAATTAAAAAATGGAAAAACTTTTAAAAACGAAAAAGAAATAAAACATCTGAAAACGTATACACAGGCTTAGGGTACAGGCAATTGTGTGAAGGAAGTCCATGAGAGCTGGCCAGTTTCCACAAGTCAGCTCTCAGGGAATCAGCATTCAGGACTTGAATCTTTTAGGACTGTGATTTTCAGGATGATAGACATTCGGGAGTTTAGACTTTAAGAATTTCAGTCTTTTGGGATTTCAACATTCAGGGTTATATCTTTTGGGGTTATGACAGTCACTGAGAACTGTGGCACACCCACACAACAGAACACTATTCCTCACAAAAAAGGAAACGAGCCATTGAGCCACAGGAAGGCATGGAAGAACTCTAAACACATATTGCAGCGTGAAAGAAGCCCATCCAAAAAGGCTAGGTATTGTGTAATTCCGACTACGTAATATTCTGGGGAAAACGAATCTCTGGAGACAGTAAAAAGAGGTTGTAATTCACATAGAGAAAGAGTGCGGAAAGGGTGGAGCACAGGATTTTTAGGGTGATGAAAATATTTCATATGACACCATCGTGGCGAATACATGACTTGACGCTTTTGTCAAAACCCCTCAAACTTTACAGTGCAAAGACTGCACCTTAATATATGCAAACTTTAAAAAAAATCACTGAGGAGGTCAGGGACGCCTGTGAGGAACACAGACTGTCAAAACTCTAAGCTCATTACCGGCGTAGGACACCTCTCGCTGAGGTGGGGGCGGTGCTGACGGACTTTGGAAGTGGGCAGTGTGCAGACTCCACGGAGAGGACCTGCGTGTAAGCCCTGTGCTTGATTAAACTGTTCCTGAGGGAGCAGGCTGACAGCTCTACACTGCTTTCCATGTACTCTGGAATCGAGTGGCAGATGGGGAGCCAGGTTTCTCTCTGTTGGAGAGAGAATTTACAGCTAACCAAGGGAAGGGGGCTTGAGTGATCCATGTGGTAATGGAGAGTTGGTGGCATCAAAAAGAACCCATTCAGCTTCATATAGATACAGATGGTTACATGTAGAAATGTGGGGCCTGGATGGGCAGAAATGCAGTCCTGACTCCATTTTCCAGCCCTCTTTGGTGGGCCATCCCTCGTGGGGGGGGTGTCCACCATCTGTCCAGGAGTAATCTTAGGAGGGATCTCTTTTAAAAAGATTTTAGAGCTCTCCTTGATTTTAGGCTCCATATTTGGCTCCTAGAAATGCACACCTTCGCCCTGCTAGTGACCAAATTCCCAGGCAGGGAGCTGTCTTGAACATGGGTTCTCATTGAGTTTTTATTCTAGATAGGGGGAACTTGTGCATGTTTTCCTTTTGTGGTGGTGGTGGGGTCATATGCTAGATGGGTCAGGCTATTCTCCTAGTTTTAGAGTAAGTACATAGGTCATGAGTCTCTCTTTGTCTAAAAGCTTTGGGTCATAAAGACCATTATCTTGGTCCTGAAAGAGAGAGAGAGCCTAGTGGTTAAAGGAAGCTATATCCTACATGGCCAACTGCAGTTGAAGTCCCACTCTGATGATTTGAAAAACGTGTGTACCCTGAATCCCAACAGGATAGATAGAGGAGAATGGACTGCAGCTTGACCGCACCTCTCTCCCTACTTTTCTCTCTCTCTCTCTCTCTCTCTCTCTCTCTCTCCATCTCTCTTTCTGGCAAGTGCATGTGCCCTTTGGTGATTAAAAAAAAAAAGAAGATGGGACCAGCAGTTAGCTTAATGGCTATGTCGCTGGACTCCCACGTAGTCAACCGTGGTTCATGTCCCGGACCCGGTGGCTTGAAACTCACACCGGGCACGTGTGCGTGCGTGCCCAGGGTCCCGAGAGGAGAATGGAGAAGGGATTGCGGCATGGCCATCCCCCTTCGGGGGTGATTTCTCGCTGTCTCTCTGTCTCTCTCTGTCTGTCTGTCTGGCGAGCGCACGCGCCCTATAGCAAAAAAAAAAAAAAAAAGAAGAAGAAAGAAATAGGGTCTTTGCAGCTAATTAGGTTAGATGAGGTCATACTAGAGTAGGATGGGCCCTCAATCCTACCTAACTTGTAACTGTCCTTATAAAAAGATAAGAGACAACCCAGTGACACAGGGAAAGCTCCGTGGGGTGATGGAGCAGAGCCCAGAGTGATAGATCTACAGGCCGAGGACGCCAGAAGAAGCTGGCAGAGTCGAGGAAAAATCCTCTTTTAGAGATTGCAGAAAGCACCTGGCCCTGCCAGCACCCAATGGCAGCTTCTAGCCTCCGTAACTGAAGCGATACATTTCTTTTTTTTTTTTTTTTTGAACCTGTCCTTTATTATTTTTTCTGACAATCTTCAATCAATATTTATTTATTAAATACTTAATAGACACAGTATCAGACCAAGTAAAGGGGGAAAAAAGAAAATGACACCTACCTAAGGAATTTTAAATCCATTTGCTAAAATGAGAAAAATGCCTTACACGCCCTTTGTAATGTCAACAGCTCTTTGCAATTCCTTTATTCCCTCTTTTCTTTCTTCCTTCCATAAATAGTCATACAGTACCAACCATTGATATATGTTAAACACTTTCTAGGTACTCAGGAATCAATGTGAGAGAGAGACATGTTTCTTTCTCCTATGACATTTTCCCTCTAGTGGGAGATATAGACGGTGAAGTAACTCAGAAATTCATTTCCATACTCCTCCTAACACCTTGACATTATTATTCCTGAAACAGTTCAAACCAGTGACCCTTACCTTCATGCCACCAGGGCTCTTCACCCATGGTATACTCCGAACAGAACATGAGGTTCTGGTGTCAGTGTTATATTCAAACCTTGGCTCCACCAGATGATCTCCAAAAGTTACTTAACCACACTGCACCTAATCTCCAAGGATTAGGATGAGGTCTAAAGAAATATTACACTGTACCTTGTATCAAGCAAGAGTGATCCATAGTCAGCATTCAATAAATGTTAGCTATAGTCGATAACAGTATCAGTAATAATACTATTAGCAATAGCAACAGTATTATCATTATTAATACTATAGTACTACTAAGGTAGTGTATAGTAATATTGCAATACAATAATCACAATTATGCCATAGTAATAATAATAGTAATATTACTACTATGGCCATTAATATTATAATCTTGGCTTTTATCACTTCTTGAAAATATTTGATTCTTGCAATAATCTTACTTGATTCAATCTCGGAGCACATATTAACATGCGCTGTTTATTCACTTATTCAATGAATATTCATTAAGTATACGTCATGTGCTCAGACATGTTCACACTCGCTCACGTGATCCTGAGATAAACGTGGATCTAAAGATAAGATGTTGAAATGTACATGCACATACACACGTATACACACACAAAATGCTGGGCTCAGAACTGCTGACAGCTAGGTGGACTAGAATACAAGGGACCCGGTAGGAAAGCTGAACGAAAGTCTGTGAGGTGACTGAAGTCAAATCATAAAAAATCTTCCAAACCAACATGGGAGATTGAGTGATTTCCCAAAGAAAACTGACAGCCATTGAGGTTTTGACATATCAAATCTGTGCCACAGAAAAACCAACGTGGTACTCGTGTGGAGAATGGGCCGGACTTGGAGAAAGACAGCCAAAAGCATCCAGGTTAAGGGGCTGACACAGTCATCCGGGTGAAAAATGATAAGGCCTAACGCAGAAAGAGGCGAATTTGAAAGATCACCTTGTATGGAAGAGGGTCTCCAGACTTACCACTGCGAGGGCAGACAGAGCAACGCTCACCCTGACGTCTGATCGCACTGTGAGGGCAGGCAGAGCAGCAGCGCTCACCCTGACGTCTAATCGTGAGGGCAGACAGAGCAACGCTCACCCTGACGTCTAATCGTGAGGGCAGGCAGAGCAGCAGCGCTCACCCTGACGTCTGATCGCACTGTGAGGACAGGCAGAGAGCTCACCCTGACGTCTAATCGCCAAGGCTCCAGACCCCACCTGCAGAAGCAGAGGTTCCTTTTTCTCTGTATTCTCTAAAATATTAACATTTCTGGGAGTTTGCAATGGATTTCTAACACGTGCTTTCAAAGGAACGATAACTCCAGACTGCTACTTACCACCACGCTCTTCTGCTGTGGTATCGGAGAGTCCGGATTCTCCCTGGCTGCGGTGCTCTCAGTCCTCAGTCTGGAGCACATTGAGCAATCTCTTCCGAAGTGAGAAGCCCCCACCCCTGCTGTATTTAACTGGGGGGTGTCCAGAGCGGGACAGACCAAGCAGGGATGTGCAATAGGGCTTACTGAGAGAGGGCTCCAGGAGGCGCACCGTCCACATCTCCTCAGGGAACACCCAGGCTCCCAGGCCGGACTGCAGTGGGTCCTGAGGTCGGGCACCACGCCCGCTGCGGAGCCCATAGAGATGCCTTCTCGGCTTTGCATGAATTCTCGCTGTTCTTTCTCCAGCCCGTCAGTCTGTCACCTCACTCTCCATCTGGCAGTCCAGTGTGACGTCCAATGTGGCGAGAGATCTCGCTTCCTACCCTCCAGCGTCCTCGACACCCATGGGAATCAGTACATGAGGATGATTAGGGTCAAGGAGCTAAGGCGGGAAGGGGGAGACGCCCCCTTTACAGTCCAGTTTGGGGCTTTCTTCTGCTCGCAGCCTGGGAGAGCGGCTGCCGCAGGCCTCGCTTCCCGCAGGGGAAGGCGCGCTGCACCGGCCGCTCCACGGAAACGAAGGGGCGCGACCTCCGGCCTGGTTCAGGGGGCCCGGGGGAGTTTCCTTCAATCCCCCGCCCGGCCACTCCGGCCCCTGGTGCGCGGGCGCTCCCGGAGACGTGCCTCGGTAACTGCCCTGCCCCGCTGGGCAAGGACCCCGGGGCGCCCCGAGCGCGGCCCGCCGCCCTGGACCGACGCCCCCCGGGCCTGGGCGGGAGCTGTCCGCTGCGCGAGGCCCGTGCTGCACGCGGCGCCCTGCAGCGGAACCGGAAACGAACAGCCGGCCGTGGGCGCCCCCAGCGCAGGAGCCAGGGCACTGCATGGCCTCAGGAAGGCACGACGCCTACCGACGCCTATCTGCGAAACCCGGCTTGGGCGGAGACAGGGAACTAACGACTGGCGGTGCCTGTTCCGGCCGCGGCGAGCAGGTGTTGCACTCTCGGTCTCGCCGTGTGGAGTCAGAAAGGCCCGTACTCACAGGCTGATGCCCAATCTGAGCATCCCGGGCAGCGTCTTCATGCGGAATACCTTGGCCATAGAACATTCTTGGGCCCAGTTCCCATTGCACCGCCTTTCTTTGCCCATGGCCGTAAGGGCACCTCGTGCAGGGACTCATAGAAAATCCAGTAATAAGGCAAAATATTGTCCTTCTGATGAGAAAGGAGAGCTGGATCTGCCCCTGGAAAATCTGGATCTGCCTAAAGAATGGTTCGGTTTCAGCCATGGATAAGAGTCTGGAAGACAAGGGTGAACGTGCACATTCTCTCTATGAAGCAAGTGTGAGCAGTAAGCATGAAGGCCAGGCAGAGCAGGCCTCTCAGACATGAAAGGCAGGTCCGGCATTGGCTTCTACTCGTCCTGTGGGAGATGGAAAGGCTTATCTTCCCACTCCAATTCCAAACAGAAAGAGAGAAACTGTCTGTTGAACTTGAACCTAACAGGACCACTCAAAATCTGAGTTCAAGGAGGCAGGTAAATTCCTGGCATTGCCATTTTTTCTTCTTTCGAGCTGTGTTTACTGGGATACACACAAATGCATTATTCTTCCCCACCACTGATGTTTTTCCCTCTATTAAAATTATGCTAAGTAGGAACCCCTCCTTCCGGCCCAACGCCCAGCCAAAAGCCGGACTCCACATGCATCTGAGGTGGGCCTGGCCCTGCCCCTTTAACAGGAAAAAGCCTCTGCCCCAAACCCCTTCTTCTGGCCTAACACCCAGCAAAAAGCCAGTAGGCTGGTCTCCATCTTCTTTCTCTGTCTCTCCCCCTTTCTTTCGAAAATTTTCATATATATAAATATTTAAATCTGTAGGTACACTCTCTTGTCTCTGAATTTTCCTTTCTCTTGCTAATTTCAGAATCCATGTGCATCTGCCTGGTCTTGCCCTTTTCCCGCAGCGTGCTAACACACCACTCGGTTCTCATTTTTTTGCCTTTTTTTAAATTTGTTTTTTCGTTTTCATTGTTTTGTCTTTTTTTTTTTTTTTTTTTTTTTTTTTTTTTTTGTCTTTTTCTCTTTGTTTCCTATTACCTGACTTTCTCACCTTGCTTCTCACCTTCCACACACTGAGTGTCTCGGCAGGTCTAGGTGCACAGTAGCAAAACATCTGAACACTTTAAATCCCGCACCTCAGCCCAAGTGCCCCTATTCCCTTGAAACTGTGAGGCCTTTGTAATATCCAGTCCCACTGACAAAAGTGCAGGTTGCTTGGTGAAGATCAGGGAAATGGAACTGCAGAAAAATTGCAGGCTACCTCCTTCCACATGCCTCTAATGCTCAGAGTTAACTCCAAAAGGTAGGAAGTAACATGTAATCCATCAAATGGCCAGAAACCACCACCTCAGAGGCATAAGAAAGAAATATGGGAAAGCAAGAAAATATCTCTCCCCCGAGGAGAAAGAACAGCTTTTCATTATTCACAGACAGTACATGGAACTCGTGGAAATATCAGATAAAGAATTTAGAATATTCATAGTGACAAAGCTAACGGAGATGCAAGAGAATAGAGACAACGAGCTCCAGAAAATGCAGGAGAAGAGACAAGTTCTAGGAAGTGAGGAAGTTCTTACGAGAGCTTAAAGAGGAAATATACATTGTGAAAAAAGAATCATATGGAACTGTTAGAGATGAAGGCTGTAATACAGGAAATCAAAACTTTCCTTGAAAGTATTAAAAGCAGATTAGGTCATGCAGAAGATTGAATCTCAGCTGTAGAAGATAGAACCTCTGACCTAGAAAAATTCATGAAAAAGACTGAGAAAATAACAAAAAAAAAAGAAAAGAATATACAAGTTATACTAGATATTATTAGATGCCCAAACATCCAGATAATCCATATCCCAGAAGGTGAAGAAATTAATCAGGGCATTGATAATCTATTCCATGAAATCCTGGAAGAAAACTTTCCAAACCTAGAGAGGCATTCAAATATCTAGACCCAAGAAGTACAAAGGACCCCACATAGAATCAACCCAAGATGAGACCAGCAGTTGGCGTAATGACTATGTCACTGGACTCCCATGTAGTTGACTGCAGTTCGAGTTCCAGACCCAGTGGCTTAAACTCACACTGGGCGTATGTGCGTGTGTGCCCAAGATCCTGAGAAGAAAACTGAGGAGAAGGGATTGAGGTGAGGCCATCCCCCCGGGGGGGTGATTTCTTGCTTTCTGTCTGTCTCTCTCTGTCTTCCTGGTGAGCACACATGCCCAATAGCAAAAACTTCTCCAAAAAAAAAAAAAAAAAAAAAGAATAAACCCAAGTTGATCTTCTCCAAGGCACATCATAGCCAGATTGACCAAAACCACAGACAGATTAATATACTAAAATTAGCAAGAGAAAAACGTCAAGTTACTTTCAAAGGATATCCCATCAGGATAATATCAGACCTCTCACCAGAAAAAAATGCAAGCAAGGAAAGAATGGGAAAATATATTAAAAGTGTTAAGTGAAAAGCAATTTCAACCAAAAATACTGTATCCAGCAAGATTATCCTTCATGTGGGAAGAAAAGATAAAAACATTCTCAGATAAACAAAACCTGAGGGAATTTACCAACACCAGACCAACTCTTTGAGAAGTTCTGAAGGGAGTGCTATACCAGGAAGACTAAAGAAAGACAGACAAATAAGAGAACAAAACATGACCAAAAAAAAGGCCAACTTAATGATAGGAACGAGTTCTGAAATATCAATAATAATGTTGAATGTTAATGGAAAGGTCAGACAACAGTTAACACTGAAAATTCAACCAAAGAAAGATTACATGGGACTGAACTGGTGAAATAGAATTCTATGACTTTTTTCTAAAACATTACTGATTTTCTTCTATGTTTTCTCTTCCAGATTCAAAGATTTTTGGTTTTTTTTGAGTTATTCGGTTCAGCAATTTGTTTTGTAAAAAAGGAATTTTTAAAATTGAACCTGTTTATTATAATCTAAATAAGCATCAGTAAGTTTTAGATAAGCTATCTAATGAATAGTCTAGAATATAGCAATATGGTAAACACCATCTCTAAACAAAATTGGAAAACATGCAACTAAAGTCGAAAATAAAAAGCAATAGTCTTGGTATTTGTCCAAGACATGCACTCTCAAATTCTTGTATTTATTTACTAGATCCAAGTAGAATCTTTCATCTCGAGAACTCCAACTTACTTTTTTGGGGCCAGCAGTTAGCGTAATGGCTATGTCGCTGGACTCCCACGTAGTCGACCACGGTTCAAGTCCCGGACCCGGTGGCTTAAACTCACGCCGGGCGCATGTGCATGCGTGCCCAAGATCCCGAGAGGAGATTGGAGAAGAAGGGACTGCGGCATGGCCATCCCCTCTGGGGGGTGATTTCTCACTTTCTATCTCTCTGTCTCTCTCTGTCTGTCTGGTGAGCGCACGCGCCCTATAGCAAAAACCTCTCCAAAAAAAAAAATGTTGATAATAACCAGAAACTAACATTCTGTCTGATTCTTCTTTAAAAATCTCTAGAGGAGATTTTATCAGAATGTACAAATCAACTTAAACAATTATATTTAAAGAACAACTCCTCAGGGGACCAGCAGTTAGCGTAATGGCTATGTCGCTGGACTCCCACGTAGTCGACCGCGGTTCGAGTCCCGGACCCGGCGGCTTAAACTCACGCCGGGCGCGTGTGCGTGCGTGCCCAAGATCCCGAGAGGAGAATGGAGGAGAAGGGATTGCAGCGTGGCCATCCCCCCTGGGGGGTGATTTCCTGCTTTCTATCTCTCTGTCTCTCTCTGTCTGTCTGGCGAGCGCACGCGCCCTATAGCAAAAACCTCTCCAAAAAAAGAAAAAAAAAAAAAAAAAAGAACAACTCCTCAGGTCAGCCAGTGGCAGGTGGTCAAGGTGCTAGATCCCAAATAGGCTGACTGTGTGGTTCGAGTCCTGGATTTAGTGACTTGATAAAACATGCCGTGTGCATGTGCTTGCATGCCCAAAATGCCTAAAGAAGAGAGAAATTAGGAGAGGGGATTGTGGCATAACCATTCCCATAAGGGGTGTTTTCTTAGCTCCCTCTCCCTCTCTTTCTCTTGCTCCCCAGCAAACACAAGCAAATTGTAGCAAAAAAAAAAAAAAAAATCTTAACTTTTAAAACTCTTCTCTCTTCCTCCTTCTTTCTCTATTCTCTCTCTCTCTCTCTCTCTCTCTCTCTCTCTCTCTCTTTCACACACACACATACACACCCCAAATGAGCAGATACATATAGAAAAAATACCACGTTGATGGGGCCAGCAGGTGGTGTGGTGGTTAAGGCGCTGGACTCCCACAGAGCTGAGTAGTTAAAGTTCTGGACCTGGCAACTTGCTTTCTCACCTTTCCTCTCTCTCTCTGTCTCCATCTGGTGAATGCATGTGCAAGATTTTTTTTAAATAATAAGAATAAATAAAATTAAATAATTATTTTAAAATATTAAACTGATCACTTGTGTCATATTCTTAAATAGATTTTCATCCAATTAGATCATTGTCTCTTGCCCTCTGAACAGAGGTTTCATCAGAGAAAGACAGAGAGAAAGTGAGAAATTATCTCCTAGGAGAATGGCCACACTGCAATCCCTTCCCTTTCATGCTCCTCTCAGGATTTGGGGTACACATACACATGCTCCCTGTGTGTTTTTCAAGCTACCACATCTGGATCCAAACCATGGAGTCAGTCATGTAAGATCCAGCGCCTTAACCACCTTGCCACCTGCTGGCCCCTTTCTGTGCCTTTAACAGAACTTTTTTTCCTACTTTTTGAATGAGGGACACATCTTCATTTCACATGGATCCCCACAAGTAATGTAGTTGGTTCTGGTATGAACTCATGGTTTTCAGTATGTATAGAAATGCACACAGCTGGGGCTGGCAGGTGGCATAGTGGTTTAGAGCACTGGACTCCCACACGGCCAACTGTAGTTTGAGTCTTGGACCTGGCAGCTTGCTTTTTCTCACTTTCCCTCTCTCTCCCAAATATCCAGACCCAAGATATACAAAGGACCCCTAATAGAATCAATCCAAGAAGATCTTCTCCAAGGCACATCATAGCCAGACTGGTCAAATCTACAGACAAAGACAAGATACTAAAATTGGCAAGAGAGCAACGTCGGGTTATTTATAAAGGTTATCCTATCAGGCTAACCTCAGAGCTCTCATCAGAAACAATGCAAGGAAAGAATGGGAAAATATATTCAAAGTGTTAAGTGAAAAACAGTTTCAACCAAGAATACTATACCCAGCAAGATTATCTTTCATATGGAAAGAAAGAATAAAAACATTTTCATATAAACATGACTTGAAAGAATTTGCCAGTAGCAGATCCACTCTTCAAGAAATTCTGAAAGGAGTGCTTGACCAGTGAAACTAAAGAGACATACAGAAATAAGAGAACAAAAGGCAACCAAGAAAATGACCAATTTAATGCTAGGGACAAGAAATATCAATAACAACACAGAATGTTAACTTCTTGGATTTAAATGGAAAGATTGGACCACAGCAACACCGCATATTCAACAGAAGAGAGTTTGAACGTAAGACTGAACTGGCGAAATAGAATTTTATGACTTTTTTTTTCAGACATAATTTTCTTATAATTAATACTTGCCAGAAAATGCATTATTTACAATTACACCAACATTCATGGAGGTCAAATATTACAGGCATAAGGGCACAATATTACCACGAGATGTCTTTCCATACTTCCCAAATAGTTGTGTATTTTAGCTATGAAGTTCAGTTACCAGACCCAAGTTTGTTCTTAACAAGTGACATTTTTGTGTCCATCCAATCAAAGAGTCTCTTACACCTCTGGACCTATTCCTGTGGAGACAGGAGTAGAAGCTGTAACCAGGTTCTTCATATCATGTATTCGCATGTGATGCCCTATCTTCATATGCTGTCCAATTTCTTTAAAATAAGAGGAATGGCTTGCAGGAGGGCCACGGAGATGAGGAGCTTCCGTATGGAGACCACATCTTCGCGCATCTTCCATTTCATCTCCTCGGGGTCCAGTTTTGGAGGCCCCGATCCGGAACACTGCAGCTCTGCCTCCCAGCCTCCCAGACACTGCTCTGCTGTCCTAGGCCGAATTTTATGACTTTCGAGTAAAACATTACTGATTTTTTTTTTACTATGCTTTGTTTTCTCAATTTAAACAGTTTACTTTCTTTTTGGTTGTTGATAGGTTTAGCAATGTGTTAAAACATTTTTCTTGTTTGTTCCTTTAAATGGAAACATAAAGTTTTCTTCCATCCTGATCCCTCTGGAATTGAAAAATATTTGGGAATATTCTTATTTTGTGGGAGAAGGTTTATTTGCATAAGTTCAATAATGTTTGTTGCATTGATTCAGAAACCGGAAATACTCATTATTGAACAGGGCTTTGACTGGATTGTCATATCTGAAGATTAATTAGAAAACTATGGAACTAAGGTGGCTCTCAATCAAGCTAACAGAAGCTCTTAGAGAGATGGCCTGGTACCATAAATAGTTCTGCCTGGCTAAGAGGATTAGAGAAGATATATGAAAGAATGTGTAACATAAAATAACCTGACTTTTCCAGCCCAGCATTGTAATCAGTAGAGATTGCAAAAGAGCAGCCACACCAGAGGATTATCTTGAGAAAGACTTTGAAGGAAGAAAAAAAGACTAACCTTTGCTAGCAGATGGTCTATCATAGAATACACTTGGGCAGAGCGGAATTTAGAAGGTTTATGTGTGACTTGTGTACTGGGCATTTACTTTTCAACAATTTGAGTAATTGACATGTAAATATTTTCTCAAAAATATTTAAAACCATAATGTTTCTGTTATAGAGTCACAAACAAACTTACACAAAATAATAAGAAATGTTTGAAATTTTGAAAGTTGTTTATTAACTTTCAAGAACTATAGAGTATGAGTTAAAATGTTTGATATGTAAAGTAAATGTGAAAAAATGTAAATAAATAAATAAATTTTTAAAAAGGAAAAAACAGCAGAGCACACAATGGGAAAAAGATGATGAAACACTGCCACCTAGTGGTTATAAGCTAAATAGACTCAGAATACTAGGAAAAGAATTCTGAAGGTTCCTGTAGACAGGGAAAACCGAATTTGTATGGAGGGCAAGGGAAAAGAGGCCCTTTAACTTTGGACATGTCTAAGAATTAGATCTGACTCCCAGAGCAAACGGCTTTTTGATTTTCATATAAGCCCCAGAGCAGACTCCAGTAAAGGGGGTTTCGGAGAAGGGAGACATTTAGAGGACATAGCAAAGACAAAATAATTTTCCATTCCCATCCCAACCCTGGTAGCCTTGGAGAAGATGGAGTTTCTAGAAAAAAGAAGAAATGGGAGAGCCAGCTCTAAGGTATCACAGCAGGCCAGGCCTCAGGGAGAGGAGACTGCCAGCGAGGTCTGAGCCAACTCACAGGCGGCTTGGGCGCCGGATGGGAGGGAAGCATTCCTCTTCCTCTGAGCAGGGGCAGCTCCGTGCCAGGGTGGGAGGAGCCAGCGTCAGCCCAACACTGCCCTCCTGGCCTGACCCCTGTGAAGGGCACAACTTGCCAGCCACATAGAGAGGCCCTGCCTGCTACTAAAATGTTCCCCATGCTGGGGTGAGCATTTAACCATTTAAAAGATATTTGCAGGGCCATAATGGTTAAAGTACTGGACTCCCACATGGCCAACCACAGTTCGAGTCCCAGACTCATCAGCTTGAAAAATCACGCCTGGTGTACACGTGTGCGTGCATGCCCAAAATCCCAAGTGATTTTCAAGCCACAGGGTCTAGGACTCAAACTGTGGTCAGTCATGTGGGAGTCCAGGGACATAACCAGTGTGCCAGCCACTGGCTTCAAAGGAAAGACGCTTAACAATTTTCATTAATAAAGACAGGAACCAACTGTCTTTTAAAAATCTAGTCTTGGGACCAGCAGTTAGTGTAATGGCTATGTCGCTGGACTCCCACGTAGTCGACCGCGGTTCGAGTCCCGGACCCGGCGGCTTAAACTCACGCCGGGCGCGTGTGCGTGCGTGCCCAAGATCCCGAGAGGAGAATGGAGGAGAAGGGATTGCGGCGTGGCCATCCCCCCTGGGGGGTGATTTCTCGCTTTCTATCTCTCTGTCTCTCTCTGTCTGTCTGGCGAGCGCACACGCCCTATAGCAAAAACCTCTCCAAAAAAAAATAAATAAATAAATAAAATAAAAAATAAAAAATAAAAATCTAGTCTTACGGGCCCAGCAGTTGGTGTAATGTCTATGTTGCTGGACCACGGTTCGGGTCCTGGATTCGGCGGCTTAAACTCACACCAGGTGCGTGTGCATGTGTGCCCAAGATCCTGAGAGGAGAATGGAGAAGGGATTGCAGCGTAGCCATGCCCCTTGGGGGGTGATTTCTAACTTTCTGTCTCTCTGTCTCTCTGTCTTTCTGGCAAGCGCATGCACCCTATAGCAAAAAAAAACTCTCAAAAAAAAAAAATTCTAGTCTTAAAACCTCAAGAGAAAAACTCTGAGGTGCCCAGCTTGGCACAAGTGGCATGACCAGACCGTGGCCCCCGTGGGAGGGAGGAGGTCATGAGGAACAGAACCACAGCCACTCACGTGTGTCCAAGCACCCCCAGACAAGGTGTGAGGCGAACAGGACAGGCAGCTGACTGGGGGTGGGAGGTGAGAAGTGGGGCGAGCGACTGCGAAGCTGTTGAGGAGTTTGTCTCAGAAGGGACAAGTGACATCAAAGGCCATTCCTGGAAGATGGAGATTGATGCGTAAAGGCAAATGAGGCCAGCTGGTGGGGAAGCCCTGAGAGGGGGGCGCCCTCTGTGAGGAGGTCTGGGCTGCTCAGATGAGAGAGTGGGCCACTCACGCAGAGCACGAGCTGCGCACGGCGAGAACCTCGCCCAACGTGTCCACCCATTGGTCTGAAAACAGATCGTACTGCCACCCCCGAGGTCTTCCACTTGTTTGTAAGAACCGTATCAGGAATCTACTCCCTAACCGCGTGGTGGCAGAGTCAAACAAACAGACAGATATTAGGGGCCAGATGGGTGTGCAGAGAGAAAATGCCACATTCTGCAAGGCGAGAAGGTTCCTGGTTCAAGTCTGGAGACCTCCCTGAGTAGACCAGGCACCCACATGCCCATGATCCACGGCTGGCTAAAGGCGGGGCTCCATTGTGGCATCAGGACCCCATAAGGAGTGCGCTCGCGCTCGCGCTCGCTCTGTCTCTCTCATTAATGGAAGAAATAAACTTAAAAATAAAAAAAAAATGGAGCCAGCAGATGGCAGAATGGTTACATCATTGGACTCCCACATGGCCGTCCGCAGTTCAAGTTCCAGACCCAGTGCCTTGAAACTCACACCAGGCACATGTGCGAGCATGCTCAGAATCCTGAGAGGAGAGCGGATGAGAAGGGACTGCAGTGTGGCCATCGCCCCGGGGGGTGATTTCTCACTTTCTGTCTCTCTGGCAAGCACACAAGCTAAAATCTCTCTAAAAATGGGGTCGGGGGGGGGGGGGCAACAGGTGGCATGGTGGTTAAGGCACTGTATCCCACATGGCTGACTTCACAATTCAAGTCCCAGACCCAGAGACCTGACAAACACTGGGAACATGTGTGTGCGTGCCTAAAATCCTGAGAGAAGGATGGAGAAGGGTTTGCGGCATGGCCTTCCCCTGAGGGGTGATTTCTCACTTTCCTTCTCTGTCTCTGTCCCTCTCTGGTGAGTGCATGTGCCCTGTAGCAAACCCCCACATACAAAAAAAAATAGCAATTAAGGTCACAACCAGACCAACATGAGAAGGTCCCCAGTTTACACCCCAGGGCCTCTCTGCAAGACAGGGTGCTAGCATGTGTCTGAGATCCAGGCTGGGAGGAGTTGGCGGTGCCTTTCTGTTTCTCAAGCTAGAAATGCATTTTTTTAAAATCACCTTGCTTTTAAAAATATATACAAATTGGGGGACCAGCAGTTAGCATAATGGCTAAGTCACTGGACTCCCACATAGTTGACCACGGTTCGCGTCCCAGACCCGGTGGCTTAAAACTCACGCCGGGCGCGTGTGCATGCGTGCCCAAGATCCCGAGAGGAGAATGGAGGAGAAGGGATTGCGGTGTAGCCATCCCCCCTGGGGGGTGATTTCTCGCTTTCTGTCTCTCTGTCTCTCTCTGTCTGTCTGGCGAGCGCACGTGCCCTATAGCAAAAACCTCTCCAAGGGGGGAAAAAATGTACAAATTGGGACCAGCAGGTGGCATGGTGGTTAAGGCACTGGACACTCCCACATGGCTGACCGCAGTTCGAGTCCCGGACCTGGTGGCTTCCTTTCTCACTTTCCCTCTCTCTCTCTCTCTGTGTCTCTCTCTCTGGTCAAAGTAAAATAAATGAAGGAATAAAATTTTTAAAAATTAAAACAAATATTTTTTTAAATGCACAAATGGGGGCCAACAGGTGGTGTGGTGGTTAAGGCTGGACTCCCACATGGCCAACTATGGTTCAAGTCCTGGACCCAGCAGCTTGCTTTCTCTCTCTTTCTCTGTCTCTCTTTCTCCTCCCCCCACTGCTGAAATTAAAATAAATAAATAAAAAGTTAAAAAAATATATGGTGAAATGAAAGCCATACACCCTCTCCCACCTGCTCCCTCTGCAGGCCCACTCACTTCTGGTTTACCCCGAGCATTCTCACAGAAAGGCTTAACTAAATAAAAATAAGATTTTTTTAAAAAGCTGTTTTGTAAACAATCATCCTTCGGAACTGGAGAGGAAATAAAAGGAGGCATCAAAAATCTATACAGAGCAGTAAATAAAAACATCAGTGGAATTACTACATTAAATCAGAAAACTAGTGTTTTTGTCAACAAAAAAGCTTTTTCCACCCAACTTATAAGGTACAAGAAAAAGACATCCTTTCAGAATATCATGCACTGCTGTGGAAAGAGCGACGAAGCAGGAAGTGGATTCCACAACTGGCCATTTGGCCACAGCGAGGCGTCTACACCCGAGTGCTGTTCCTCCCGGCCTGCCGAGTGGTCAGATCTGACGAGAGCAGACCTTGAACGAGAGCTGTGACAGCTACCTCACCAGTGCTCCTTCCAGGCCACACACTAAGTACTCTACACGTATCCAAGCATGTCAAATGTACAACCCGGGCAGGCCGCGGTGCGGCCGTTAAGGGAGCTGGATCCCACACAGCCAACTGCAGTCTGAGTCCCGGACCCGGCAGCGTGAAAACCACCATGGGCATGTGTGCAAACATGACCAAAATCCCAAAGGAGGGAGAAATGGAGAGAAAGGGATGGAAGCATGACCATGCGCATGGGTCATGGCCGCGCTTCAACGCATGGTGCTTTCTTACTTTCCTTCTCTTTCAGGAAAGTGCACACGCCCTCTGGCAAATTTTTAAAAAAATCATAAAATGACAACCCATTATCACCAGCTGATGACACTGAGGCATAAAGAGGTCAAATAAATCGCTCCCAGTTACCAAGCATTACAGAGCCTGTCCCTTCTCAGCTACAAGGACGAAGCTCAAGTCTATTTCTGTTTTCTTTAGTTAGGTGTGCTGCTGTAGCCGATGAAGACGAGCAGGAGCACCGCAGGCCCTTCCCCAGCGGGCCCCGACAAGCTGCACACACGGCCCTCACGCACCTCCTTCCCCACGGGCCCTAGGAGGGCGAGGAGCGGCCTTGGCCGGCTCGCGGTGAAGACCGCAAGGCCACAGGACCTGAGAGTCTGGACTCTGCAGTCTCTTAGAGGAAACCACCTGCTCACTGGAAATGCTCGTTTCGGACTCTGCATGAGGGAAGTCAACATCCGGTGTGTGGGAGCCGTTGTTTAGTTTGGAGTTCATGGTCAAACAATTTGTTGCCTTTTTACGAATTAAAAAATTAGGCCTTGAAGTGGGTCCTGCCCCAACAAAACACACTGGCTTAGTGGGCAAGAAAACTGGTACTCGAAGCTGAAGGCCTGGAAAGCTGCGACACGCGGTGACGAATCTCTTGGCAAGCTGTTTCTGCTGCCAATGGAAAGAGCCCACCTCTGTGGAAGGGTTTAAAACGGCTTTTCTAAGCACAGACATGAGCGCCTGGGTCCAGAAACAGACTCTGCGCAGCTCAGGTGTGTCGGGGTGGGGGTGCAGCAGCTCTCTCGCTCAGTTCTGAGAGCAGGAGGCACAAAGCTGTACATCAGCACATGGAGGGGGCCAGCAGATGGTGACGTGGTTAAGGTGTTGTACTCGCGTGTAGTCGACCGTAGTTCAAGTCCCAGACTCAGCATCTTAAAACTCATGCTGGACCCACGTGCGTGTACGCCCAAAATCTCAACAGGAGGATGGAGAAGAGATTGCAGCATGGCCATCTTCCGGGGGTTTATTTGCTTTCTGTCTCTGTAGAGTGCATGCACCCTATAGCAAAAATTTAAGGGAGAAAAAAAAAAAATCAACACTTAGAGCCTTTACATTGACCTGGTCCAAAAACACAGAACATTGGGAATCAGACGTTTACAGGTTATGGGGGCTTAGAAAATTTCTTTAGTTTTATGGTTGTCGTTTTTATTTTTGGAGAGGTTTTTGCTATAGGGCGTGTGCACTCGCCAGACAGAGACAGACAGAGAGATAGAAAGCGAGAAATCACCCCCCAGGGGGGATGGCCACACCGCAATCCCTTCTCCTCCATTCTCCTCTCGGGATCTTGGGCACGCACGCACACGTGCCCGGCGTGAGTTTAAGCCACCGGGTCCGGGATGCGAACCGCGGTCAACTACATGGGAGTCCAGCAACATAGCCATTACACTAACTGCTGGTCCCAATTGTCATTGTTTTTGCTATATGGCACATGCACTCGCCGAAGACGGAAAGACAGAAAATGAAAAATCACTCCCAGGGAGGGACGGCCATGCCACAATCCCTTCTCTTCCATTCTCCTCTTGGGATCTTGGATACCCATGCAAACGGGCCCAGCATGAGTTTTAAGCTTCCGGGTCCAGGACTCAAACCCTGGTCGACTACGTGAGAGTCCAGCAACAGAACCATTACACCATCTGCTGGTCCCCAGAAATTGTTAGTAATTGGTTAAAAGCACAAATCTTTGTCTCTAAAAGACTCAGAGATAAGGCTTTAACATGCACTACGTGATGCCATGGCAGGGTCAGGCACCTGCTCGACAGCGGCCCACAATCTCTGGATCAGCGCTGGCTGTTATAGCAAGATTCATGGGTGCAGGTGACTCTCCCAGGCCCCTGGAAAGAATCCTGAAATAGGAATAGCAGCCAGAACTCTGCTCTCACTACGGTAACGTGAAAGGCAAGAGCCAACCGTAGCTCGAGATCGGTCGGAAGAATCACTGATGGCGAGTGTTGGCTTTCATCTTCTGGCTTTAGCAAAACGTCTCTGAGCAGTGGGGAGTTCAAGAATCAGTCAACCTGGGGCCAGCAGGTGGCGTGGTGGTTGAGGTCACTGGACTCCTGCATGGCCGACCACGGTTCTGGACCTGGCGGCTTGCTTTCTCCCTTTCTCTCTCTTGCTCTGTCCCTCTCTAGTCGAATTTAAAAAATAAATAAAGTTCAAGAAAGTAATTCTTTAAAAAAAGGAATTAGCCAACCTGTAAGCAGAAGTGAAAAAAATAGAGTTCAAAAATATGGGGCTCCAAAAGTTGGAAAACCTGGTCCGGCCCAGTAGCACAGCAGCTAAGTACTGTGCAGACAATGCCGGGTCCCACACAGCCAACCAAGGTTCAAATCCCAGCCCCATTTGCCATCAGGTGCCCTGTGCCCAGGATCCTGAGGTGACGAAGAAATGGAGGAAGAACTGTGGTGGCATGGGTCAGCTGGTAGCATGGAGGTTATGGCAACTGGATCGTACATGGCTAACTGTGGGGTTCAAGTCCAAGACCCCGAAGCTTGAAAAACAAGCCAGGCATGTGTGTGCATACCCCAAATGCCTAGGGAATAGAAGAGAAGGGATTGCAGCATGCCATCTTCCCTCTGGAATCTTTTCTCATTCCCCATCACCCTGACTCTAACCAAGCGCACACGCGCTGCAGCAAAAAAAAAGTGGAGGTCACCAAATGGCACAGTGGTAAAGGGCTAGACTCCCACATGGCTGACTGTAGTTCTAGTACCAGACCCAGTGGCTTGAAACACGCTGGGCACAAGTGCATACGCACTGAAAATTCCAAGATAATGGAGAAGGGATTGGAATGTGGCCATCCTTGCAGGGGTGACTTCTCGCTGTCTCTGTCTCTCTCTCACCAGCAAGCACACATCCTATAGCAAAAAAAAACTCTTAAAAAAATAAATAAAAAGCAGCAGTGTAACCAGACCTCATTAAAAGCTGTGTTCTCTCTCATGCATATGCCCTCTGGCATTATTTTAAATAAAAGGTTGGAAAACCTGCCTGCCTCTAAATCTCAAACTGCAAGAGAAGACAACAAAGTCTTTGTGCCACAAAGGCTTAGACTCCGTGGAGAGTGGAGATTAAATGTGAGCCCAGGCTCTCCCTACCTGAAGGTGGCTGACAGGGTGAGGAAGCAGAGGTGGGCTGGTATTGAGGGTTATGTATGGCAACAACTTTAGACGTGGATGCTGGTGGGGCCAGCCGGGGGTAAGGAGGTCAGGGCGCTGCATCCGGCACGGCTTGGAAATCGCACTGGGCCTGTGTGCATAATGCCCAGGATCCCAGAGAATGGAGAAGAAACTGCGGCATAGCCATCCCCACTGGGGGGTGATTTCTCAGTTCCCCTCTTTCTGGCAAGCGCATGTACTCTTTAACAACAACAAAATTATTTCATGAAAGGGGCACAGGCACCGCAATGCCCACCCCAGCCTTCCGAGAATTACGGGTGTTACCTGGCCTGTTTCAAACTGAGGACCTGAACCCTGGTCTTCCATGTGGTTCCAGCATTGCGAGGCCGCATACTACTGCTTGTGCTGCTGTGGCTGGGCTACCTTCTGGGTTTTAAGCATAAAATTTCCCCTACCTACGATCTATCGTTTCTTTCACATAGAAAGGCAGTAAAACTGACAGAGCACGATGGGCTCGCTGTTTTGACCCACATACATAACACAGTCCTCTTTTGATGGTTGATAGATCTTTTTACAGTCAAAAAACTTCACGCACATGGTAGGAGGAAAATAAATGTTTCTTTAATGAATAACTAAATGACAATTCTGCAGGACCTTACAGGATTTCCTGTATGTACGAGGTTCGATGTGTATCTTAGAAGCCAGGATGCAAGCTTGCTGGGATCAGGGCACGACTGAAAATGAGAAACAGTGATTTATAAAACATTTACCTTAGAGCTTTCCCAAACAGTAATTCCCTTGAAATAAAATAGAAAATAAAATGTGTATTTCTACCTAGTTTTGGCTATGACTCATAACACACACTGTAATTAATTTTATGGTTTTGATGTTAGTTTTTTAAAGGGACTCAGAAAAGGGCTCAGCCCACGCTATGGTGGTTGGGGCGGCAGGATCTCAGCGGCTTGAGAAACCCTGAGGGGGGACTGGAAGAGACGGAAACGCAGCATGGCCGCCCCCGGGGGTGCTTCCTCACTTTCTCTCTGTGTTTCCCTCTGGAAAGTGTACGTGCCTTGTAGCAAATTTAAAAAATAAAAAGGAGGAAAAAAAGGTGCTCAAAGGAAATTCAAGTATCACTTTCAGACCATGAAGCAGAGGTGTGTGATAAAGTTGTGATTTTATAACATCGAAGTCTAAGTATTACATAAGAGTCTGAGGTTCAGATCCTATTTCAAAGGCAGTGTTTCCTTCCCTCCAGCGCTAATTTTCCTCCAGCACTAATCGCACGCAGAGTTTTGAAGCACAGCCATGTCAGAGCCACAGCTGATCCGGTCCCAAACATCCTTCTTGGATTTTCCTTCCTTGAAGGAAGAAATGGCAATTTTACTTCTATTCCTTTTTTATTATGTAACAGAGGCTTACATCGTATTAGTCTCCTTTTCCACTGGATGGTTAAAATTATTGTTCTAGTCTCTCAACCTCGCCAGTGAGGAGAGACAAACTTGGTGAAGGACAGTGTGCTTCCTCATTCTTCTCAACAGAAAGTCAAGCAAAATTAGAGCCCCACAGAAATTTCAACAGTGAATTTTCTTTTATATTGTAAAGCTTAGTAGAAGTCAAACGCCTGTGGATGGTAGACGATTTGTATAGAAAAGGCCCCGCTTTCCTGGCTGGCCTGGGCCGGGTCACTGCCTCACTGTGGAGGCAGGTGGTAATCACAAGGCTCCCACTTGCACGCTCTGAAGTCATCTCACTGTGGTACCCAAGGATGCCAACTGTCATTGCCCAAGTTCTTTCAAGTCACAAGTATTGACAAAGACTCACACAGGTATCAACAGTCTCATCATTAACACTGCTGACCATGCAACAAGCCTAAAAGTGTTTCTAACTGAATTCTAAAAGCAATATGCCCTCAACTTAATATATATTTTTTTTAAGAATTATTTATTTAATTTATTTGTTGTTGTTATTATTTTTTACTTTGACCAGAGAGAGAAAGGGAAAGTGTGAAAGCAAGCTGCCAGCTGAGAAATTCAAACCGTGTTCGGCCACGTGGGAATCCAGCACCTTAACCACCACGCCACCTGCTGGCCCAAATTTAATGTATTTTTAAACTTCAGTCTTCAATATTAAAAGTGCTAAGTTGTCCCATTTTCCTCTACAAAAAAAATTAAGTTGGGGAAAAAGTAAAAATAAAAAATATAAACATTACTAAATAAGTTTAAGAAAAAAAACCTATATGAAGAAAAATATTCAGGCCAGGAGTGACATGGTGGGTAGGGTAAGTGGATCCCACATGGATGACTGCGAGGTTTGAGTCCCACATCCGGCAGCCTGGGAGAGATGTCAGGCATGTGTACATGATGCCCAAGTCCACAGAGGAGAATGGAGAAGGGATTGTGACAGTGACCACTCCCCGAGAAGATGCCTTCTCACTCTTCCTCTCTCTCAGTCTCCAGCGAGCACACGCACCCAGTAACAAAAATTTTAAAAAGTGAAATATTCCGGGGCTGGCAAGTGGCGTGGTGGTTAAAGGCACTGGACTCCCACATGGCCGACAACGGTTCAAGTCTCGGACCTGGAGGTTTGCTTTCTCACTTCCTCTCTCTCTGTCTCTCTCTGATCTAACTGAAAAATAATAATGATATAATAATAAATAAAGTTAAAATAAAATAATTCTGGGACCAGCAGTTAGCGTAATGGTTATGTCGCTGGACTTCCATGTAGTCGACCGTGGTTCGAGTCCCGGACCCGGTGGCTTAAACTCACGCCGGGCGCGTGTGCATGCATGCCCAAGATCCCGAGAGGAGAATGGAGGAGAAGGGATTGCGGCGTGGCCATCCCCCCTGGGGGGTGATTTCTCGCTTTCTATCTCTCTGTCTCTCTCTGTCTGTCTGGCGAGCGCATGCGCCCTATAGCAAAAACCTCTCCAAAAAAAGAAAAAAATAAATAAAATAATTCTTTAAAAAAAAAGTGAAATATTCCAAGAGGAGGTAAAATCACAAGGCTGCTCACCACAGCATTACTTGTAATAAGCAGCATTTATAAACAAACGAGGCATAACAGGCCAGCTGGTGGCATAGAGGTTAAGGTGGCTGGATCCCACATGGCTGACCCCACAGTTCGAGTCCTGGACCTGGTGGCCTGAAAAACACAGGAGGCCAAAATCCTTAAAGGCTTGAGAAAGCGATTACAGTGTGACCATACCCCACAGGGGGAGGTGGTGTTTTCTCACTTTACCTGTCTCTCTAACAAGCACACGTGCTCTCCAGCAAAAAAAATTAAAAAAAAAAATAAAAAAAGAAGTATCAGTAACAGAACCGTAAAGTAAATTAGGAAATGTCTAATTGATAAGATATGCTATAGCCACTGGCAATAATTAGAAAGATGATGAAACGTGAGGAAATGCATGAGCATGTTAAAGCGAACACAGAAAGGAGCCCGCCATATTTAAATGGTAGCCAGTTCTACTTGGGAGACTCCACAGGAATGGAACCTGACAGGCTATGTTTGTGTCGTAGGTAGAGATTTCACTTTATTGAAAAAACAACACAAAGCTTCTAGAGTGGTCATGCATTTTTTTAAGAGAAAACATCGAAAGGACAGAATAAATTAAAATATGTCTTTGGAAATAAATGTTGCTGAGGGAGGCACACCACTGACCTTGTCCAGAATCAGTGTGCCTTGACCTGGGGAGAAGTATGCGGCCCAGGGCCCAGTTCTGCTGAGGGAGGCCTCGCAACAGGACCCAAAGTGAGGCCAGTGCCCACCGGGGTGAGCCGAGACCTCGGCCCCCTCGCCGACTTTCCCAGCTAGACCCTCATCTGTCCCTTCGAGCACTGTCATACAATACTCATCTCTGTGTGTGAGGACACAATCCCACAGCACAGTCTTTACGGTTAGGCTTACAGAAAAATGTGGATGCACAACGATCTCCTTATAATAAAGCAGTTTTCAATTAGCAGTCAATTTAAGGGTTCTTTAAATGACAGAACTGTCAGTGTTAACCCCTGTAACACGTGACCTTAAATAAAAGCCATCAGGTGACAGATATTTCCACCACACAGGATTACCTACGAAAGAGCTATTTCAACAGAACACTAAATATTTTCCTTTGGAAATTCCAGCATTTTACCACTGAAGAACTTGTGTGGAGATTAGATTTCTCTATACTGCAACAGAACAAGATTATAAAGGCTTCCCTAAAGGTCCCAAAGTACAGGAACAGAATGTTTTTATGTTTTATCATGACAATTATAACCTCCTAGCTATTTTAGCTTTCTGAAGAAAATGTTCTAAAGAGTAACTCACACAAAGCATTTACTATTTTCAAACAGTTGCCAACAGTAAAATTTTAAAATAGTTATTCTTAATGTTAAATTACAATGATCAAATGTGTAAATGAATAACACCAAGAAATGCTACAACAGTGTGAAATATCACAGCACTCTGAACTACTGCAAAAAAGATGTAAAGAGCTTAACATACTCAGTACAACGATGATTCACTTTTTGCAAGTCATGTATCTTTCAGTTACATTCTCCCAGTTGATCACATTCCAAATAGCTTTTAGATAATCAGGTCTGACATTTTTATACTGAAGGTAGTAAGCATGCTCCCACACATCAATTCCCAGCAGCGGGACAAGACCTATGAAAAAGGAGGGAAAAAAGCAAATACTATAAACATTGCATCTTCTCAATTTAAACTTATTTTCCTATGTACACAAAATACCCTTTACCACAAGCTTATCCACTTATATCTCTTACACAAATAGGAAATCTGTCTAAGAATGATTACTATAAAAAATGTTTAGGGGGACCAGCAGTTAGCATAATGGCTATGTCGCTGAACTCCCATGTAGCCGACTGCAGTTCAAGTCCCAGACCCAGTGGCTTAAACTCACACCAGACCCGTGTGCGTGCATGCCCAAGATCCCGAGAGGAGAATGGAGGAGAAGGGACTGCGGTGTGCCATCCCCCCTGGGGGTTGATTTCTCGCTTTCTATCTCTCTGTCTCTGTCTTTCTGGTGAGTGCACGTGCCCTATAGCAAAAACCTCTCAAAAAAAAAAAAAAAAAAAAAAAAGTTTAAGGGCCGGCAGGTGGTATGGTGGTTAAGGGCCCTGGACTCCTATATAGCTAACCATGGTTGGACCCAGACCTGGTAGCTTGCTTTCTCACTTTCTCTCTCTCTCTTCCTCTCTCTCTCTCACTCTGTCCCTCTCTGGTCAAATTAAAATAAATAAAGTTAAATAAAATATTTTTTAAAGAATTATTTAACTTTATTATTATTATTATTATTATTATTATTATTATTTAGTATCTCCAAGACAGACAGAGAGAGAAAAAGGGAAAGCGAGAAAGCATGCCTCCAGGTTTGGGACTCGAACCATGGTCAGCCATGTGGGAGTCCAGAACCCTTAACCACCATGCCACCTGCCAACCCCAATAAAATAATTAAAAAAAAAAAAAGTTTAAACTTTACTCTGAAAAAAAAAAAGTGATAATGGTAAAAATGAACTAAAATGGACTTGGAAAAGTCAATTAACTACTGTATTTTAACAGTTCTTAAAAAGGCAACAGATTCTGGGCCAGCACGTGGTGTGGTGGTTGAGGTGTTGGACTCCCACATGGCCAATCAAGTCCCAGACTTGGCAGCTTGCTTTCTCACTTTTCCTATCTCTGTCTCTCTCTGGTAAAATTAAAAAATAATAATAATTGGGGCCAGCAGGTGACATGGTGGTTAAGGTCCTGGACCCTCCCACATGGCTGACCACAGTTCGAGTCCTGGACCTAGTGGCTTTCTTCTCACTTTCCCTCTCTCTCTCTATGTCTCTCTCTGGTCAAATTAAAAACTGAATGAGTGAATAAATAAAATTAAAATAAACAATTCCTTAAGAAAAATAGTAATAATAAATAGAATAAATAAATATTTTTTTAAAAAAGCCAACAGCTTCATCCGCGAGCAAACCCGCAGCCCTCCTCCCAGGGTCCATGCCGCACTCCGTCCCAGGGCTGAGGCCCTCCCAGTTCTCTCCCAGAGGCTGTGCACTCCTGGGGGTCTGTGAGAGACCCACTCTGCCCTCCACGGCTCGCTTCAGTCTTGGAGAACAGACAGCGTTCATGAGACTAATAGAAATAATACGTTAACGGGGACCCACAGATGGAGTAATGGTTACGTCACTGGACTCCCACATGGTTGACTACAGTTAAGAGTCCCGGACCCAGTGGTTTAAACCTCACGCCGGGCACATGTGTGTGTGTGCCCAAAATCCCGAGAGGAGAATGGAGAAGAAGGGACTGCTGCGTGGCCATGCCCCCTCGGGGGGGATTTCTTGCTTTCTGACTCTCTGTCTCTCCGGTGAGCACATGCACCCTACAGCAAAAATCACTCCAAAAAATAAATAAATAAAAGAATATGTTAACAAGACAAACTGAGCAGGACTAAACAAAAAGACACCATGTTTTCAGTAATTAGTGAAAATGAAGAACTTCATTCTATCTATAAATAAACATTTATTTAGGGGGCTGGCAGGTGGCATGGTGGTTATGGGCACTGGACTCCCACATGGCCAACCACAGTTCGAGTCCTAGACCTGGCAGCTTGCTTTCTCGCTTTCTCTCTCTCTCTCTCTCCCACATGGCCAACCACAGTTCGAGTCCTAGACCTGGCAGCTCTCTCTCTCTCTCTCTCTCACTGCCCCTCTCTGGTCAAGTTAAAATAAATAAGTAAAGTTAAATAAAATAATTCTTTAAATAAATAAATAAATATTTATTTTTTAAAAACTCTTAAACTAAAAGGTAACTCTCCTCTATGAAAACAATTCTCAGCCAGTATGTCTTGATCAGTTGTGAGATCACTAATAATGAGGAATAATTATAGTAGCAAAATCTGTGAACCATGTTTCCTGTAAATAAAAAGCCATGCCTTAAATTCATTCCAACAAGCTTTTTTCAAGTGGGAGGAAAGGCGTAGATCTGCCACCCACAGGGAAATCGCAGCCTTTGGCCAGGTGCGTTTCAAGGTGCGCCTGACTCTACGGCCACCTTTCCTGGCTCCTGCGCATACCTGGGGCCCCCACTTCCCCAAAGGCGCTATTCACCTCCTGACAACACTGAGCGTGACCAGGGAGTGAGTCACGCACGCGGGACATGTGCAAAGGCAGGAAGTGTAGCAGAGAACGACTGCCGACTGCCCGATGTCACAGATCGCTTTCAAGTTCTCTACCTCAGAGATAAACGTCCCAGCTAACTACCAGATGGCCTATGACTTTCCGGTGACATTTTATACAGGATTCTAATTCAATTAGGCTCCAAGGGGAAAAAAAAGATTTGGTGAGCCCAGCCCAGAGCTTCCAAACCAAGTACTTTCACATACTGAAGATTCCTGGAAAAGACTCTGAAAACTTAATTCTATTAAGCCAAGTCCTCAGCAGAGCAGGAAACTACAAATTCAGAAGTCAGGCTCAGGGGATGAGCAGTTGGCGTAATGGCTATGTCGCTGGACTCCCACATAATCGACCATGGTTCGAGTTCCAGACCTGGTGACTTAAACTCATGCCGGGCGCGTGTGCGTGTGTGCCCAAGATCCCAAGAGGAGAATGGAGGAGAAGGAATTGCGGCATGGCCATCCCCCCTTGGGGGGTGATTTCTCACTTTCTGTCTCTCTGTCTTTCTCTTTCCAGCAAGCACACACACCCTCTAAAAAAACCTCTCAAAAAAAAAAAAAAGGCAGGCTCAGCCTCAAGTTGTTTCTCACTCATTATTTATCTAAAGGTTTTATTCTAATGGTATCTTTTTTTTTAAGAATTATTTTAACTTTCTTTCATTTTTATTTTATTTTAATCACCAAAGAGGGACAGAGTAAGAGAGAGAGGCAAAGTGAGAAAGCAAGTCACCAGGTCTGACTCAAACCGCGATCGCCCAGGTGGGAGGACAGCACCCTCAACCATTACGCCACGTGCTGGCCCATATAGTGGTGTAACTCTTTAAGCTGACACTAATTCTCTACACAAGGACGCAGGGCTTGTGATTAAAATGCTTTCATTGGGGCCAGCAGGTGGCATGGTGGTTAAGGTGCTGGATTCCCACAGGGCCTACCATGGCTTAAGTCCCAGACCCCGTGGTTTGAAAACCACAACAAATAAATAAATTAATGCTTAAAAATAAATAAATAATGTCTTTGGTAACGTAGCTATAAAATTATATGTGCTTATTTTACAAAATGTCAAGGACTTACAAAGCATTTTTACTTATATAAGACTCTGGGTATTATCGTTTAAAAGAGTTGCTCAAATTATTACAGTCATGAGAAGTGTAAACAGTTAGTTAAACGCTTTATAGTAAACTATCTCTCCCAAACGAAACAAGTAACACTTCTTAAATCTAACCTGTTGTTCCCTGCAGCGGATCCTGATTAGGACAGGCAGCGATCTGCAGGCGTCCCTGCTCCTTATTGAAACCAAGCCAACCCCAACCTGAGCCTTGGACACCAACAGACACGGCTGTCAGCTTCTCCTTAAACTTGTCAAAGGAACCAAAGTCACGTTTGATGGCTTCCAGCAACTCCCCTATTTAAAAATAAATAAAAAGAACAACACACACAAATAGAGAGGTCAACAATTACAATAAAGTATGATATCACATATACTAAAATAGTTTTGCAAGGCCCAAGAAGCAACAAGACAACATCACACGCAAGATATACCATAACCGGTGACCCTAGTAACACTAGTGGTACTCCTGCCCTTACGTCAGGGTGTAAGGTTTCACAACTTTATTCACGTGTTTGTCAACGAAGCCTGTCCTAAGAGGGATTCTTTTCACTCGCTGTGCTACTGTCATCAGGAAAGAAATACTAAATCCCATTAGCTTTCAGTTTTCTCTCAATGTGAAAACTCACTTTGTGGGACCAGCAGGTGGCGTGGTGGTTAAGACGCTGGGCACTCCCACATGGCTGATCACGGTTCAAGTCCTGGACCTGGTGGCTTGCTTTCTCACCTTCCCTCTTTCTCTGTCTCCCTATCACTCTCTGTGTGTCTCTCTCTGGTCAAATTTTAAAAAAGTAATAAAAATGAATAAATAAAATTCAATATATAATTAAAAAAAAAACCTCACTTTGTCTTCTACCTTACCTACGCTACGTAACCACTTGGAATAAAAAATTATGGCTGTTACTCCATTCTTCTCCAAAGGAGCACTGATCTTCCTATCTTGATTAAACTAATTTTAAAACATGGATTTTATTTCTTCTGTTACTGAACTAAGAGTAAATTTTTAAGAGCTATAACCCTTTTATTCCATTACAATACAGAATGTAATTTTAGACTGAGCAAATCAACCAAATCAACTGGGTCAAAATCCTCACTTCTCTTTTCTATTGGTTATAAGTAATTATTGCCTAGTGATTAAGCCAATTGGATCTCAAATGGCCTACTGCACAGTTCAAGTCCCAGATCCAGGGGTCTGGAAAACTTGGTGGGTATGTGTGTGTGCCCAGAGACTCTAGAGGAGAATGGAAAAGAGAATGCGGCATGGACATACCCACTGGGTGGGACAGTGATTTCTCACTTTCCCTGTCTCTTTCTCTTTCCAGCAAATGCACATACCCTATGGTAAAAACTAAAAAAAAAAAAAAAAAAAAAAAGGTCCAAAATCCCAAAAGGAGGGAGAGATGGAAAAGAGGCTTTGCAATGTGACTCTCCTCCATGGAGGGGTACTTTCTCATTTTCTCTCTCTCCCAGAAAGCACACACACCCTCTGGTAAACATTAAAATTAAATAAAGAAATTATATTTTATAAGTACAATGATGGAATAAAGTACTACAGATAATTTTAAAAATGGAAGAAAATACTAAAACTATTGGTTAAATATGGCTATATCTAATGATCTGGTAACCAACTAAACTTCAATACATTAGGTCTGAGACCTAAATCAGAAAAAAAACAGGCTGCTGGTTTCCTATATTGCAAGGAAAATTAAGGGAACAAAAAAAAATCAACAATCTGGGCAAATGGCGCAGAGGTTAAGGCACCGAATCCCACGTGGCTGACTGCATTTCAAGTCCCAGACCAACGGCTTGAAAAATTCCATAGGGCACTTGTGCATCCGTGCCCAAAATCCCAAGAGTGGAGGAGAAGGGACTGCAGCGTAGCCTTGCTCCCTGGAGAGTGATTTCTCACTTTCCCTCTCACTGCCTCTGTCTCTCTCTGGTGAGCACACACACCGCGAAGCAAAAACTAAAAGACAAAATCAACAATCATGTCCTATCGTGCACAAAATGCAGATAAGGCTGCGCTCAGATATACTGACCTTTGGGTTCTCCGCCGCCGTTAGGGCTCAGGTTAGTCCAGAAAATGGTGTGATTGATATGACCTCCACCGTTGAACTTCAGGGCAGGCTGAAGAGCTACCTGAGCCGTAACATCTCCTGAAATGTCAACACACAAATATCTTTTCAAAATTTCTTTTTTTTTTTTTTTCCTTTTCTGGAGAGGTTTTTGCTATAGGGCGCGTGCGCTCGCCAGACAGAGACAGAGAGACAGAAAGCAAGAAATCACCCCCCAGAGGGAATAGCCACGCCGCAATCCCTTCTCCTCCATTCTCCTCTTGGGATCTTGGGCACGCACGCACACGCGCCTGGCGTGAATTTAAGCCACCGGGTCCAGGACTCGAACCGCGGTCGACTACATGGGAATCCAGCGACATAGCCATTACGCTACTTACTGGTCCCTCAAAATTTCTTATTTCTTTTGGCCACTCTTTACCTTTTCTTTTCTGAGTAAGACATCAGCTAATTAGACCAACATATAAGGTCGTCAGAAAAGTATGATGCATTTTTCTGTTTTTCTATGCAAAAATGCGTCATGACTTTTCCAAAAACCCAGTATATAGCAACCCTACTAATACTAAAATTTAATAATTTCAGATTCTATATAAAAAGAGACCCTCCCAAAATTTTTTGTGCTGGTGGATTTTCAATTCAGTGAGCAACATGCTGAACAATAAGTAGTGAGGCATCCAGTAGGGGTGGTAAAACTAGAAAATTCACTCCTGGGGCCAGCAGGTGGCATAGTGGTTAAGGTGCTAGACTCCCATACGGCCAACCATGGTTTGAGTCCCAGACTCAGTGGCTTGAAACCATGCTGAGCACGTGTATATGTGTACCCAAAATCCCAAGAGGAGAAGGGATTGCTGTGTGGCCATCCCTTCTGGGGAGTGACTTCTCACTCTTTCTCAGTCGCTGCATTGAGCGCATGCATCGTATAGCAAAAATCACTCTTTAAAAAAGAAAAAGAAGAAAGGAAGAACTGGCCAGCAGGTGGCGTAGTGGTTAAGGTACTGGACTCCCACATAGCCAACTATGGGTTGAGTCCCGGACCCAGCAGTTTGAAACACACCAGGCATGTGTGCATGCATGCCCAAAATCCCAAGAGAAAAACGGAGGAGAAGGGATTGCAGTGTGGCCACCCCCAGGCAATTTCTCACTTTTTGCCTGTCTCTCTGGCTAGCGTACACACGCTACAACAGAAGTCTCTCCAAAAAAAAAAAAAGAGAGAGAGAGAGAGAAAAAGAAAAATCACTCCTGGCCGCCAAGGAACTCTTGGATAGAAAACATTTCAGCAAATGAAACACCAGAGGGAACAACCAAAGATATGGGATGCTATAAATCACATGCCTCTATACTCAGACTAATGTAAATTCCCAACTCACTTCCCAGATGAACTCCATTCGTTAGGAAATAGTTCAAAGTTACATTAAATGAGAAACTCAACAGACTGAAACCAAACTCTGCCTTCAACTCCACACTCACTCCTGCTATGGCCTGTTCCTGGGACATCCTAGTAACCTGAAGAGTATTGTGACCCCAACGCTCACACCCCACATTCACCCAGCAGCAACCCAGGCAGGGGGCCGGCAGGTGGTGCAGTGGTTAAGGCGCTGGACTCCCACATGGCCAACTGCGGTTTGACTCCTGGACCAGGTGAATAGCTTTCTCATTTCCCTCTCTCTCTCACACTCTGTCCCTCTCTGGTCAAATTTTAAAAATAAATAAATAAATGGATAAATGAAGTTAAATAAAATAATTCTTTAGGAACAAAATAAATAAAAATAAACCGAGGCAGAATCCACCCTCTCCTTTCTAACTGCTGACACCCTGTCATGCATGTCCCAGATGGCGAGTGCTGACACCCTTCACGCTTGGGGCAGCCCCCTGAAAGGCTTCGTCACTGGGACTGAACCCTAAGTCCTTAAACTCAATCACAGAGAAACACACCACCATGCTCGCTCCCCAGCTCCAGCCACAGGGCTCCCTGCCCTCACGTGACACCTGGGCAGGCTTCCGGCTGACGGACCACGGCTGCTCTCTGTAACCTTCATCCCTGTCACAGCCCAGCCTTCATTGCCTCCTCCCTCCCCCAGCTCTCGACTAAATGCCAACATCAGTACACCTTCCTTAGCCACAGGAATAAACCTGCAATCACCCCCTCTTCCAGGCCCCCAACTCTCCTTGGACCCTCTCAGTAAAACACTTGCTCATCAGCCTTCCTAACAAGTCAGCTCTGGTGAACAAGCATTTCTGTGCAGGCCTGTGTCCCTCGTGGCTAACAAACTGCCCAGCACACAGCAGGTGCTCAGTAAGTATGTGGACTGATGAGATGACTAAATAGCTTTTGTCCCCAAAATCAATTAATTCTCTGATACCAATAGTTTAAGGAAAGAAAAAAAGAAAGGAAGGAAGGAAGGAAGGAAGGAAGGAAGGAAGGAAGGAAGGGGAAGGGGAGGGGAGGGGAGGGGAGGGGAGGGGAGGGGAGGGGAGGGGAGGGGAGAGAAAAGGGGGCTGGCCCCACAGCCCACTGATTAAGAGAGCTGGATCCCACACGGTCAACTGTGCAGTTCAAATCCTGGCCCCAGGTGGCTTGAAAAAAACCCACCTGACGTGTGTGTGTGTGTGTGTGTGTGTGTGTGTGTCCAAATTCCCAACAGCATAAATAATGGAGAGAAAAACTGCAGTGTTACCAGGCTCTACTTGGGGGAGGGGTGCTTTCTGTCTCTCTCTGGTAAGTAGCCTCTAACAAATTTTTAAAAAGAGAAAATGTCACATTTGAACTGCCTGAATAAACTCTCAAGATACTGGGAAAAGTAGACAGAAACCAAAAAGACTTTTCTTACCTTATTAGACAGGGAGGCAAAATACATTTTTTTAATTGTGACAGAGGACATGTGCACCTGCTGGGGTGGGGAGGGGGAGGAATAAGGCAACCCCCAACAAGAATGGTCCCATCGCCATCCTCACTCCTCCCTCTCTATCACCTGCCAGGATCTGGGGCACACATGCACACAAGCCCAGCATGGTTTTTAAGCCACCGGATCCAGGACTTGAACCGTGCAGTCGGCCATGTGGGATTCAGCCACTGAACCAACACGCTAGTCCCAAATACTTTTGTTTTGTTTTTGTTTTTGTGTTTTAAAGAATTATTTTATTTAACTTTATTATTATTTTTTAGTTTGACCAGGGAGAGGCAGAGAGAGGGAAAATGAAAGAGCAAGCCACCAGGTCTAGGACTCGAACCGTGGTTGGCCTTGTGGGAGTCCAGTGCCTTTAACTACCACACCACCTGCTGGTCCCCAAAATACTGTTTTTTCAGTGTTTTCAAGTAACTACAGATTAACTGCACTACTAGGAAAAATGGAAACTCCCCCGTTGAGTAAGTACTGAATGCTTACTAATCACAAGATACCAAGAAAGGAGCGTCCATTTTTGGAACTTTTTAAGAACACTGTAAGAAATGTGCTTTCTGACACAGCAAGGCCAAATCTCCAGGTGTTCAGCAATTCAGAATGGAGAGGGGGACCAACCAATATCTAAACACACAGATAATCTCTCAGGGCTTTTTTTTTAGTTTGCTATAGGGTGCGAGTGTTCAGGAAAGAGACAGCTAGACAGCGAAAAAGAGAGGGAAAGTGGGAAATCACTGCCCAAAGTGAGATGGCCACATCACAATCCCTTCTCCATTCTCCTCTGTGGAGTTTTTCAGGGACACAAGCCCAGTGTGTTCTTCAAGCCACCAGGTCCAGGACTCGAACCGCGCAGTCGACCACTTGGGCTCTGCCTTAACCTCCATGCCACTGGCTGGCCCCTAGATATCAACTCTTTTACTCCTTTCTTTTCCCCACTATGTTTACAAAATAATTGTATTCCTTTCTTTTTCCATGTTTACAGAATAATTTTCTTACAGATCAGTGATTCCCTTATTAATTTTTCTTAGTCATTCTAAAAATGTAATTTTATTTTTTTAATAAATCAATAGTAACTAAGTTTTTTGAATAGGAAAAAAACAAGTTTACTGAGAGATAATCTAATCATCTCAACCTCTCTTTATGTGAGCGAGAGGAGAGAGAGAAAGCACCCCTGCGGGGCGTGGGCAGGCCACACTACTTTTCTCTCCATTCCTCATCCTATCAGGATCTGGGCATGCGTGCACTTGCGCCCGGTGTGCTTTTCAAGCTGCAGGGGCCAGGATTTGAACCAAAGGCAGCCACGTAGGTTCCAGTTTGCTATGCCAAGCACTTAACTGCTGTACTATGTGCCCAGTCACAATCTAACATCTCAAAGCTCTCTGAAATTTTTTAGTGTTTTGTTTTGTTTTGCTATAGGATGCATGCACTCAGCAGAGAGGGACAGAAAGAGAAGGTGTAAAAAAATCACTCACCTGGGGAATGGCCGCGCCATAAACCCCCTCTCCCATTCTCCTCTCAGGATTTTGGGCACATCCGGAACTTGAACCACGCAGTTGGCCGTGTGAGATCAAGTGCCTAATCTCCACACCACCTGCTGGCTCCACTGCTGAATATTTTTATTACATATTAATTAAAATTTTGGTACATATTTTTTGGTTTCGATTTAATTTTTTCCCCAAATATAACAAGTCAAATACTTTTAGTTGAAAAGTATTCATATTAGTTGTTTAAGTGAGATGAGGTTATGATGCTACTTTACTTACCATCTTCTCAAGTTTCCAAAGTTGACAATTTTAACTTTTCAATAATTTTTAAAATATAATATTTTCAGGCCTGCACCCCAGCCTGATGGTTAAGAGAGCTGGATCCCACATAGCTGACAGCAGTTCAAATCTCTGTGCTGGCAGTTTAAAAAACATGCCACATGTGTGGGCGTGCATGTGTGCCCAAAATCCCAACAGGATAGTGAAATGGAGGGGAAGGGATTTTGCAACGACCATGCCCCGTTGGCAAGAGTGCTTTCTCCCCCTCTGTCTCTTTCTGGAAAATGCACACACCCTTTGGCAAAAAAAGAAAATGTTGACAAGAAAGATTCCCAGTGTCAGACGTGGCCTTGCAGGAAATACTTTCACAACTGGGATATTCCCCAGCCCCTCACCATTACTACATCCTTCACACATTTATTTCCTAAATCACAGACCTTTCCCGTACTCAAGGTTCACTCAAAGTTCCTCCGATTATCGTAAGCAAATCTTCCAGAATGTGGTAACTTCCTCCTCTTTTTGTTCAGCCCTGTACCTCAAACACAAACAAGCTGAAATACTGCATTTTCCCACTAGATGCCCCCAGTCAACAAGATGTCACTGTCTTAAAAAATAACAAAGTTCAGAGATCTGAAACTCAATCAAAATACATTTAAGAAAAAGTAATTTTTTGGCCTGATCCCGCAACCTAGTAGTTAAGGGAGCCAAATCCCACACAGCAGTTGACTACGGTTTGACGCCCAGCCCGAGTCTGAAACACCCCAGACACCTGAACACGCGTGGCCCACGGCATCTAGGAGATGGCACTGCAGCGTGAAAGCACCTACTGGAGCATGTGCTCCCTCTGCCTCTCTGTCTGTCTGTCTCTCTCTCTGGCAAGCCCGTGCATCCTCCGGCAATTAACATTTTCTAAAAGAAAAGTCTTTTTTCCCCCTTCTTTATTGTACAGCTTACCAAGCAAAACAGATACTCTGCAAACAGGACTGTCCATTGCTTTCCTGTGTCGGCCCCTGACTGACTAGTAGATTAGGACAACACTCCTCCAGACACCAAAACCATATTCCTGGACACAGCTTCAGAGGCACAGACTCAAGTCTACAAACTACCAATTAACCAAAGTTTGGTCAAATGAGCTTTTTTACCAAAAACTAAGTCCATGTTATAGTTTAGCTGAATTATAAAAATTAGTAAACACATACAAGCCTACTTCAGTGTTCCCACAAAATGGCTCTTTTCCTTGTGAACTTTGACCCCTAAGTTAAACCCAGAGAAGTATTGAGACTGAAGGGCCTGCACTGTTCCAGTTAGGTAACTGCTTTTCCATCACCAGCGTCACAATGCTAACTCCTGCCTCTTCCCCGTGGGCTAAGTGAAGCTTCAAGGCATGGGAGCAGCTCCAGACAGGGGGCACCCCCAAGTCCTGGGCTGAGATTCTGATGCCATCCGTTCCCAGACCATGACAAGGACCAGTTTCTCCAGTGAGGCAGTGTCCTCAGGTCTCTCACTCAGAGTGCGGGGTGGACAGCTAGACTGCCCTGACAGGTGATGGCAACGGGGCTGTCCACCTCGCACTTGCTGTCCAGAACTACAGCGCTGTTTGCTGACGGCAAAGCCCCACTGCTGCTTCCATCAGGGGGTTGCACTGACGCTCTGGGCACCTGAGTGCCCCACAGTGTCTGGGCCACAGGTGGACAGGCGCTCGGAGCCCTCCTGCAAAGGCTGGCAGACCTACCTGGGAGCACATTATGTAACAAGGACAGAGTTGGAGCTTTCTTAACGGCTCTACAACTCACAAACGCTAGCAGTCTGGGCAACAAAAACTTGGGAAAATTTACAGACAAGTTCCTTCCAGGGATCCTAAGTTTTCTGAGATAAAAGAAAGTGACACAAACTACTGAGGATACTCACTGTACAAAGCAAGAAGCGGTTCCCTTCCGCGGACAGGCACCTGCGCCGAGCCCCCGCCCACGGTCACCTAGGCTCTCTGTCACCCCTGCCCGCAGACGCTTTCCCACTGCCCGGGCCAGCACCCACCCTTGGCCAGGGCCTCCTGGTACTTCTCCTCGGTGGCGTTCAGGTTGTTCACGTAGGTCGCATGGTGCTTGCTGTGGTGCAGCTGCATGATCTGGGCGTTGATGTGCGGCTCCAGGGCGCCGTAGTCGTAAGGCAAGTCAGGGAGGCTGTGCTTCTGCCTGGAGCCCAGACACCACCACGCCGGCGCCAGCTGCTTTCCGGTCCTGGAAGACACGGAACGCACGGACCGAATCAGCAAGGGCCGAGCCGAGTCAACACCTGCCGAGCTGGGTCACGAACCCGGACCGCAGAGGAACCAGCCCTTCGGGTTTCCCTGCGAACTGACCGGCCCCCTGGCTTGAGCGCGTGGAAGCGCTTACGGTCGGGGACCTAGGCAGGGCGCAGGGGACCCCTGCCGGCTCCCGCGTGGCCGCGGGCACCCTGGACCTGCGAGGCCGGCGCGGCCACTGTCGCTGTCGCCACGGAGACCTCGCCCAAAGCAGCTCTCCGTTTGGGGGCCCTGACCTCACCCTCGCCGCCGGCGCCCGCCTCTCACCTGCAAGCGGCCCGGCACAACATCGTGCATACACAGTCGGGCGCCCTCGGGCCTTCTAGGAGCGTGAGCTGCAGACACCTGACTAGCCGCGTCTATAACCGCGCGCCGTCCCCGGCCGCGCCGCAAGGGCAGCCCCGGCCACGCCCCGGCCACGCCCCCCACGCCCGCCGCGCCCAACCGGGGGGGACACGGGGCTCCCGGGGATCTGCCTCTCCCGGGCTGGCTCTGCGCCCTGGATCATCGGGATTCGAGAAAGAAGGTCTCAAGGTCTTGCCCTGGGCCGCGGCTAGCTTAGAGCCTATTTGTCATACCGCTGTGATATGTCGCCCAGGAGAGGGTGCCCCCCCATGTGAAGTTGGTATATCCCGAGGCCACGCCCCGCCCGGGGTCCGCCCCCTCCGGATGCCCGCAGGGGTCGTCCGGCGCCCGGCGGCAGCAGCGGCTTGGTGGTTGCGCTTCTGTAACGCAGTAGTCGGGGAGAGGGCCTCCCTCCTGCAAGGAGGACCTCTGGGCCTGCCTGAGCGGCCTTCGTGCGCCGCAGGGGGTCGGGGACTGTCCCTATCAGCAGGCTGTCCATCCCAGGGTTGGCCTTCCTAGGCCTGCCCTGAGTGACCTTGCTCTGCAAGTTAACTGACCTTGGGCCTCTCCAGGACAGCAGCCCGGCCCTCTCCGTCCCCGCTGGCCTCCCAGTGAAAGTTCTGTTGCCGGGCTGACGATGCGCCCTGGGCCTGGGGCTGCGCCAGCGCTCCCTGTACACTAGTCCTCGTTTCTCTCGGGGTTTGTCTTGTCGACTTGGGTGACGATGAAATAGTCTCACTGAGGGGAAGCAGCTGGCCGTGGTCACCCGGCTAATTAAGTAAGAGTCAGGATTGGAACCCAGCATTTATATTTCTCTGAATACTAAGCACTGCCAGTCACATGCGGTGTGTCTGTTGAGGGTGATTTCTATGAACCAGCCTCTCAGGAGAAAATAAAAGGACAAGAGAGGAGTTTCCTTTGCTGTCTTGTGGTCGGAGGAGCTGTAAGTAATAAATGCTCCCTCAACCATAAAGCAAGCAGTCCTGGGGCCAGCCCGGGCTGCAGCTGTGCATAGCCAGCTTGTGTGCAAACGGCAGGGAAATGTAACCAAGGCTATGTGTTGGAGTGAAGGAGGAAATTTAGCCAGGGACCAGAGGCAAGAGCATGGATTGGCTATGGTTGGAAGGAGGTGAGAAGGCTGATGGGCAGGCTGGCTAGGAAGCTACTGTACAGATAATGACACCTTGAAACCTAAAGTGACCCCTAGGACATACCCTTTGGAGCAAGCAACAGATGCTGGGGACAGGGGTGGGGAACTGAAGAAGGAGTCAAATAAGTCTGTAACATCATTTCAGTTGTCGGCTCTCTCCTTCCTGAAGACCCCGGAACTGTGAGAGTATCCAGCATTGAGACCAAGGCGGCAGAGGTGCCGGAGGTCAAGGGAAGGGTTCTGCCTTCTTCATCTACCCCGCAGTGAGCGGGGCCCCTTGTTCTCTTACAGGTGGCCACTGCAGGGAGGACTCGAGTCAAATGGCCTGAGGAATTAGATTACAGTTGACTAAGATCTGCTCCAAATTCCTCTAGCCAGCTCAGGATGAGTTCCGTGAATATGGATTTCCCAAATGTGATTTCAGATGAAATATTTTGAGCCAATTAATTGGATTCTTACTGCAATTGATCCCGTCACAGTGTCTTAAACACAGAAGAGTATATTCCCTCATGTAAAAAAGATCTGAAAAAGACCTGAGGATGGCTGGCCCTGTGGCCTAGTGGTTAAAGGAGACAGATTCCACATAACCAACTGAGGTTTGAATCCCAACCCTGGCACGAGAAAAACATACCAGGCATGGGGCCAGCAGGTGGCATGGTGGTTAAAGGCACTGGACTCCCACATGGCCAACTATGGTTCAAGTCTTGGACCTGATAGCTTCCTTTCTCACTTTCCCTCTTTCTCTCTCTCTCTCTCTCTCTCTCTGATAAAATTATAAATAATAATAAATAAAGTTAAAATTAAATAATTCTTTTTTAAAAATTTAAAAAAGAAAAACATACCAGGTGCATGTGTGCATCCCCAAAGTCCCAGAAAGATGAAAACATGGAGAAGGGATTGCAGCATGACCACATGAGTGCTTCTTGCTCTCCCTCTCTCTGCTTTCTGGTGAGCACACATGCCCTCTGGCAAAAAAATAGAAAAAAATCAGTGAACTTTCTGATAGTGATAATGTCATATGTATTCAGTAGAAACTACTTCGCGTACCCATGCAACCGTTCTGGTTTTTACCTTCACTACAGTTATGATGTTTGGTAGGTTGGCTATTACCTTGGTCTTTTACTGTGTTGCTAACAGAAATACCTGAGATGGGTGATCTCTACAGAAATGGTGGCTTTTTGGCTCATAGTCATGGTGGTTGCAGAGTGCAAAGGCGTCACGGAGTGGTGGAGGGCAAAACCTGGAGCAGAGTGGAGCCCAGTCTGTATCCAGGTGGCCCTGCCTGCCTCCTTTCCTCTCTTTATAAACACCCCTGGACTCGATCATGGGGCCCCACCATAAAGACCCATCACATTCAAAGGCCCACCCTGGGGGCCAGCAGTTGGCATAATGGCTATGTCGTTGGACTCCCATGTAGTTGACAAGGGTTCGTGTCCTGGACCCAGTGGCTTAAACTCACGCCAGGCGTGCATGCGTGTGTGCCCAAGATCCCAAGAGGAGAATGGAGGAGAAGGGATTGTGGCGTGGCCATGCCCCCTGGGGGGTGATTTCTTGCTTTCTGTCTCTCTGTCTCTCTCTCTGTCTGGCAAGTACACGTGCCCTATAGCGAAAACCTCTCAAAAAAAAAAAAAAAAAATCAAAGGCCCACCCTGGGCCACCACAAAGGGATTAAGTTTTCATTGACTACCTTTACAATACAACCAAGTCCCAACACGTGAACTTTGGGGCCATCCAATCACTGCCTACCAAGACTAAATTCTAAAGCGTGAACCTTTGGGGAACAGATCGTTATTCAAACCTGTTGCGTATGTTACATGTATTTCTAACGTATGAGGACATAACCTCGTTGTGAGTTGAGGAGCATCTGTAGTTCTATATACTTGGACAGAAACTCTGAGTTTTTTTTCTTGGTTTTCGCTGAGGGGTGTGTGCACTCTCTGGAGAGAGACAGAAAGAACAAAGGGAGAAATTACTTCCCATGGGGAATGGCCATGCCACGGTCCCTTCTACTCCATTCTCCTCTCAGGAATTTGGGCACACATACATGTGCGCCTAGCATGTTTCTTAAGCCACTGGGTCCAGGACTCACACCGCAATGTCGGCCATGTGGGATCCAGCTGCCTGAGCCACCACCATGCCACCTGGCTGGCCCAACTCTAATATCATTAATGGAGTAATCTTAGCTACATTTCCTTGGGGTTGTGCTTTGTTTCCTGTGTCACAGATCTTACCTGGGCAGTGGGAATTGCTTGTACAAACCTGCCCTTTGCATAATGGGGGTTGTTAATAGGACCAAAAGTAGCTCACGTTGCTAGAATGAAATGATCCAGGCTAAAAGAGAAAGTGATGTAGAGGTATAATATTAACAAAAGTTTCAAAGTGAGCTTTTACTTTTCCCCATGAAAGGCAACCTTACAGTTAAGACTGCATCCTCGGAGCCAGCAGGTGGTGTGACTCCCACATGGCCAGCCGTGGTTCGAGTCCTGGCCCTGGTGGCTTGCTTTCTCATTTTCTTTTCATTTTTTTTTTAATTTTATTTATTCATTTATTTTAATTTGACCAGAGAGAGACACAGAGACAGAGAGGAGGGAAAGTGAGAAAGCAAGCCACCAGGTCCGGGACTCGAACTGCAGTTGGCCATATGGGAGTCCAGTGCCCTTAACCACCATACCACCTGCCATCCCCCTGTGCTTTCTCATTTTCTCTCTCTTGCTCTCTCTGGTGAGCACGTGTGCCCTATAGTCAATTAAAAAAAAAAATAATAAAGTACCAGCAGGTGGTTTCATGGTTGAGGGCTGGACTCCCACATGATTGACCACTGTTCAAGTCCTGAACCTAGCAGCGTGAAGATCACACCAGGTATATGTGCCTGCAAACCCAAAATCCCAGGAGAAGAGTGGAAGAAAGGGGATTGCGGTGTGGTCTTCCCCCATGGGGGGGTGACTTCTCACTTGCCCTCTCTCTGTGTCTGTCTCTCTTTTCAGCAAATACACATACCTATTACAAAAAGTATTAAAAAAAGAAAGAAAAATAATAAAAGTAAATAATTCTTACAAAAATTAAAAAGACTGTATTCTCAACATAGTAATTGAAAGAAAAGGAGAATGAGTTTGGCTCCAAAGCAAAGTGTTTGGTTGAACAGAGGGGATGGAACAGGCATGTGTGGTGGGTCTTCATGAGTGGATTGTGTGATCAGGGGAAGGGAGCCGGATGTGGAGCAGACCGCAGTACTGCCGGGTGCTAAACTGATTTGTTCCTCTTCTGCATACAGTGACTTGACCAAGGTCACACACCCGGCTGGGAGGCAGGGGTATGGGTAGGTGGCTCTCTCTGTTAAACCTGACATAACTCTGCCTTTAAACAGCTGCCGAACCCTCTCCCGTGTTTTTCATGTTCCCCCAAATTGAGCTCACCCCCGCCTTGTTTGTGCCTCACCCAACTTTTACAACTATCCCCTTCTGCCTGGCACACCTTCCCAACGTCTCTGTTTTCCCAGCTCCTCACCGACCTGTTCTCTCGCCTGGGGCTTGGTGCTGCCGCTCTGTTCCCACCCGGGCTGTTTGCTCCTTAGGTCACAGGTCCCAGCTTCCTGAAGCTCCCCTTGATGCTAGTCCCCTGACTGACCCTTCCCACCCTCGTCTACTGAGAAAATCAGACTCGCAGGAAACCAGAACAGGAGGAACGGTGAAGAGCAGGTTGGGCCCCACTCAGCCTGCAGATGCCGCCATAAGATCCCTCCATGAGGACCACGCGATGTCCTGCCTCCTCGGGGAGAATACACACACCCTGACGCCTACTCCAGGGAAAACGCTCACATGGTCAAGGGACCTAGGCAAAAAGTGTGGGATTGTGACGGCCAAATGTGGGTGTCAACCTGACCGGATGAGGAGGGCCTAGAAGCCTGGTGAAGTATATTCTGGGGATGTCCACGGGGTGTTTCCAGAGCAGCGTGTGAGCCAGGGTGGACCAGGTGGGGAGCATGGTCTCAACGTGGGCGGCACCATGGGTTCGGCCAGCCCGAAGAGAACATGTGGAGGGAGGACTGGCCTTCTCTGGGGAGCAGGGGTGTCTTCTCTGCCTCAGACATCAGAACTCCAGGCCCACCTGCCTTCAGACCGGTGCTCCCCAGTCCCCACCCCACCACCTGGGATTCTGTAGCTTTGGGCCTTGGACTGAGCCACACCATCAGCTCCCCTGGATCCAGAGCCTTCAGGCGTGAACTGAGCCACAGTGGGTGCATCCCAGGCCAGGTCTCCGGGTAGCTGATGGCTGCTGTGGGGCTTCTCAGATGCCATGATCACATGACCCAATTTTTTCTTTAAAACTGTTTAAATTTTTTATTTATTCATTTAATTTTTTTTCTTTTTTGCTATAGGGCGCGTGCGCTCACCAGAAAGACAGAGAGAGACAGAGAGACAGAAAGCAAGAAATCACCCCCAGGGGAGATGGCCACGCCGCAATCCCTTTTCCTCCATTCTCCTCTCGGGATCTTGAGCATGCACGCTCACACGTCCGGCGTGAGTTTAAGCCACTGGGTCCGGGACTTGAACCACGGTCGACTACATGGGAGTCCAGCAACATAGCCATTACGCTAACTGCTGGTCCTCATTCATTTATTTTAATTTGACCAGAGAGAGAGGGAAAGTGAGAAAGCAAGCCACCAGGTCCAGGACTCGAACCATGGTTGGCCATGTGAGAATGTCCAGCGCCTTAAACACCACGACACCTGCTAGTCCCACATGATCCAGTTCTAACATACCCCCTCTCATATATGCATGGACATACCTTATTGGTTCTGTCTCTGTGGGGGTCCTGACGTATGCAGGGATCTGTCATTATACAGCCCAATTCTAGTTTGTTTCCCAGGATTTGTCATGGAGTGGGATTGAATTCATGGGCACAGTTCTAAGAATGATTCTCAGAGTGACCCAAGCTTCTCGAGTGGCCCAGACCACTGAGGGCACTTGACCAGCACAACCCAGGGGCAGCCCTCCACACCTGAGGTCCAGTTGGAGGACCCAGAACAGGCAGGGGCAGCCATGACCTCATATAGCAAGGTCATGCCAGAACATGGTCCGGTGTGGACATCATAGCGTGTGTGAGAACCTACCCCCATCCCAGCCATCCCCTAGGACTGTACCCATTCTGGTCCATCTCGCCCTACTCTAGTGCCAGATCTTTGAGAAACAGGATAAAATCATGATAAGCAAGTGCTTTCAAGGATATTAATTTAGTTTGAGGAACTGGTAAGCCATATGTTGGTATAAGATATTATTTTGGAGGACCAGCAGTTAGCGTAATGGCTATGTCCCTGGACTCCCACGTAGTCAACCTCAGCGCAAGTCCTGGACCCGGTGGCTTAAACTCACGCCGGGCGCGTGTGCGTGCGTGCCCAAGATCCCGAGAGGAGAATGGAGGAGAAGGGATTGTGGCATGGCCATCCCCCCTGGGGGGTGATTTCTCGCTTTCTGTCTCTCTGTCTTTCTGTCAAGTGCACACGCCCTATAGCAAAAAAAAAAAAAAAAGATATTATTTTGGGGCCACTGGGTGCTGTGGTGGTTAAGGCTCTTGTTTCCACATGGTTGACTTTGTGGTTTGAACCCGGACCCAGCAGCTTGAAAAGCATGCAGGGCACATATGTGTGCTTGGCTAAAATCTCAGTAGAGGACAGTGGAGGAAAAAGGACTGTGACATGGCCATCCCCCCTCAGGGGTGGTTTCTCCCTTTCTCTCTCTCTCTCTCTCTCTCTCTCTCTCTCTCTCTCTCTCTCTCTCTCCCATGAGTGCACACACCCTATGGCAAAAAAATCTAATAAAAAAAAGAAAAAAAAAAAGATACTGTTCTGGATACCCCAAACGGCGGACACTGACTTCTCCCATAAATCTAACGAGATTGAACATACTTTACATGATCGGGGCAGTAGTCCACCAGTGTGTTGCTAAAGGTTCCTGCTCTTACGTATGTCCCCATGGAAAGGCTGGTGTGTGTTTACGAGAGTGGACCTTGAAAGCAGCTTATCTCCATCGAGCTGAGGTTCTGATCTGTGCTGTCACCTAACTTCTCAGGGCCGTGCTGCCCCGTGTGGCGAAATGGCACTAACATGAGACCGTACCTCCCTAGAGGTCTGGTGGTGAGGACTAACAGAGCATGATTTCCCTTCTCTTTCTACATCTATTTTCTCCCTATCCTTTTTTTTTTAAAAAAGGAATTATTTTAACTTTATTTATTTATTTACAATTTAATCAGAGAGGGACAGAGTGAGAGCAAAAGCGAGAGAAAGAGAGAGAGAAAGTGAGAAAGCAAGCTGCCAGGTCCTGGACTTGAACCGCGGTGGGCCATGTGGGAGTCCAGCACCCTTAATCACCACGCCACCTGCCAGCCCCTCCCTGTTCTTTTTACGCTAGGAACCCAGGGGCCTTGGGTTTCCCTGAGTCCTGCGCTTGGAGGATGCATCTCATAGAGACTCTTCCCTCGTAAGGGAGATGAGTCTGGCTGTGACTCGGAAGAGACTAGCACATTCCACCTGGGCTGCATCAGTCCCTTCTCGTATTGTAAGCCCCATGCCTGACTGCTGGGCTGGGCAGGGAGACCTAAGCAGCCGGGTGACTTGGTTTTGGCCTGCTGATGGGAACGCACATTTAGATATTTTACTGTTACTTCACCACCAGGTGGTGCTCTTTCCTGGGGTGTTAGAAAGCACTTCCTGTTTTGCATCTGGTTGAAAAGGTGTCTGCAGGGGCCAGCTGTTTGCCTGGGGGTTAAGGCAGCTGGATCCCACTGGCTAACGTGCAGCTCTGATCCCAGCACATCAGCCTGAAAACCATGCCAGGCATATGGATGTGCGCGTGCCCAAAATCCTGAAAGGAAGGGGAAATGGAGAAGGGATTGCATGGTCATGCCCCATGATAGGTGCTTTCTCGCGTTCTCTCTTTCTCCAGCATGTGCCCTCTGGTAAAATTTTTTTGAAAAGAAAGAAAAGAAAAGAAGAAAAGGTGACTGCAATTCATTGTGTCCAGGTTGTGAAACAGTTCTATGCTGATGTCTCCCCCAGCTAACCACCTCACAGCTCACTGGTGTCTTCATCAAAAGTCCTCCAGTGTTGGGACCAGCAGTTAGCGTAATGGCTATGTCGCTGGACTCCCATGTAGTCGACCTCGGTTCAAGTCCTGGACCCAGTGGCTTTAACTCATGCCGGGCGTATGTGAGTGTGTGCCCAAGATCCCGACAGGATAATGGAGGAGAAGGGATTGCGGTGTGGCCATCGCCCCTGGGGGTGAGATTTCTCACTTTCTGCCTCTCTGTCTTTCTGGCAAGCACATGCAGTATCTGGGTCAGCAGGTGGCATGGTGCTTGAGGTGCCGGCCTCCCACATGGCTGACTGTGGTTGTCCTGACCTGGAGGCTTGCCTTTTCTCTCTCACTCTCTGGTAAGCACATGAGCCGTATAGGAAATTTAAATGATGGTAATGACACTAAATAGAATTAAATTTTTAAAAAGATCCTCCAATGTTTGGATGGAGCACAGTAATTATTGTCTAAAAGTTCCCTGTCTTAGGTTGGCCCTGTAGCCTGGTGGTTAAGAAAGCTGATCCCACATGGCTGACCACATGGTTTGACTGCCTACCCATATCTTGAAAATCATGCTAGGTGCACGCATTGGAGAAATGGAGGAGAAGCGATTACAGACCACGGTTCGAGTCCCGGACCCGGTGGCTTAAACTCACGCTGGGCGCGTGTGCGTGCGTGCCCAAGATCCCAAGAGGAGAATGGAGGAGAAGGGATTGCAGCATCTCTCTCTGTCTTTCTGGCGAGTGCACGCACCCTATAGCAAAAACCTCTCCAAAAATAAACTAATTATTTATTTTAATTTTATTTATTTATTCATTTATTTTAATTTGACCAGAGAGAGAGAGAGAGGGAAAGTGAGAAAGGAAGCCACCAGGTCGGGGACTCGAACCACGGTCAGCCATGTGGGAGTGTCCAGGGCCTTAACTACCACACCACCTGCTGGGCCCAGAAGATAATTTTGATGTGGAGAAAATGGGTGATAGAGGAATGATTAGCAGGCCTCTGAGAGAACAGCTGGAACCTGGAGCCCTGGGACACAATGAGTGGGTAGAGTGAAGTATTTAGAAGCATCATAAAGGCAGGGAAGAGCGATGAAAATAACGCCTCAGCTGTTGCAGGTGGCAGCGTGGGCAACAGCGGACGGCTGCGTGGAGTCCAGGCTCGACTGGGGCAGCAGCCCGGTTGCAGTGTCGAAGGTACAGCCTATCAGCAGGCACGCGCGTTCTGGGTGGAGAGCAGGTCAGCAGGTCGGGGACTAGAACATGGTTGACCACGTGGGAGTCTAGGGCCTTAGCCACTGTGCTACCTACCTATGCCTTGTTGTATTATTATTTATTTTTTTTTGGAGAGGTTTTTGCTATAGGGCATGTGCGCTCACCAGACAGACAGAGAAGACATAGAGACAGAAAGCGAGAAATCACCCCCCAGGGGGGATGGTCACGCTGCAATCCCTTCTCCTCCATTCTCCTCTCGGGATCTTGAGCATGCACGCACACGCGTCCGGCGTGAGTTTAAGCCACCGGGTCCAGGACGCGAACCGCGGTCGACTACGTGGGAGTCCAGCGACATAGCCTTTACGCTAACTGCTGGTTCCCTGCCTTGTTGCTTTTTTTAAAGTGTATTTATTTATTTCCTCCAGGAGTGAATTAGAGAGAAAGAGCTCTCTCAGTAGAGTCCTGATGCTGCAGTACACCCCCAGCCAACCCTGGACCGTGGGCTGGCCTACTCAGGGAGGTCTCTGGACTTGAACTGGGAACCTTCTCACATGGGATTGCCTCACAGAGCCTCACATTTTACCACTGTGCCATTGTCTGGCCCTGGGACCCTAGGTCTACTTCTTATAAAAGTTTACATTTCTGGAAGTGAATAATGTTGTTTTAGTTACAGGTTTTTTTGTTTGGTTGGTTTTTTGCCATAGGATGCATGGAATCGCTGGAGAAAAACAGAGACGGTGAGAGGGAAAGTGAGAAATCATACTGTGCAATCCCTTCTCTGTTCTCCTTCTGGAATTTTCGGCAGGAACGCACATACACCTGGTGTGAGTTTCTTTTCTCTTTTTTTCTTAAAAATTATTTTATTTAACTTTATTTATTATTTTCCAGTTTGATCAGAAAGAGAGGGAAAGTAAGAAAGCAAATCACCAGGTCCAGGACTTGAACGAACCACAATTAGTCATGTGGGAGTCCAGCGCCTTTAACCAGCATACCACTGGCCAGCCCCCTGGTGTGATTTTCAAGCTGCCAGGTCTGGGCCTCAAACCATGGTAGGTCATGTGGAGTCCAGCACAGTAATTGTTACACAGTCTGCTGGCTCTATGGTTTCTGTTTTTAATTTTGCTGTATTTCACTGAACAATGAAGGCTGCGGACATCACAATACGATGTAAAAGCAGTAATAAAGCAAAATGTCACAGAGACACCTCAGGTTGTCGGCCACGTCCCGTTCCCTCTAGCTCCTTTACCATGTGGCTACCCTTCTCCCTAACTGTGTAAATTTGGATGTGTGTGTTTGGCTGTGACCAGAATTCTGATGGATGGTGACTTTAAATATGATGACATTCCTGTTCTACTAATAAAAATCCCAACAACTGGCAATCCTGGGTGAGTCTGGAAACCACAATGTCGTCCAGGAGCCAGGGACTCTCCACCCTCAACCGCGTTCCTGGCAGCTTGCTCTGGTTTCGCAGCCTGTGGCTTTCCGATCTCAAGACAGTCCGTACGGTGTGCTGAGGCAGAAAGGGTGTGAGACCTTTCCTTCCACTGCTAGGGTCACGGTCGACACTCCTACGTACCAGACAGGAAAGCAGGAGGAAAATGTAACTCATTTACTTGAAGTTTCATGGGACACAGAAACCTTTAGAAATGAAGACCCAAAGCCTTGAGGGAAACCATAGGGGTTTTTTGGGGGGTTTTGTTTTTGTTTTATTGCCAGAGGGCAGGTGCAATTGCCAAGGAGACAGAGAGGAAGAAAACATTCTTCCATGGGGCATGGTCACACTGCAATCCCTTTTCTGTCTTTCCATCCTGTCTGGTTTTGGGGAATGCATGCATGCACGCACACCCAGCATGTTTCTTAAGCCACTGGGGCCAGGATTTTTTTTTTAATAATTATTTATTTAATTTTATTCATTCATTTTATTTTAATTGATCAGAGAGATACACAGAGAGAGAGAGAAAGAGGGAAAGTGAGAAAGCAAGCCACCAGGTCCAGGATTCGAACCATGGTCAGCCATGTGGGAGTGCCCAGCACCTTAACCACCATGTCACCTGCTGGTCCCTGTGGGGCTGGGATTTGAAATGGGGTTGGCCATGTGGAATTCAGCTCCCTCAACCACTAGGCCATGCACCAGCCTGAAAAATTATGGACTTCTATGACTAGGTTTGCTGAAGAATGGACAGTCATATAGAAACGCGATTGGACCACAGGGCATGGTGTAATGCTGATAGACTGCGTAGAGAAACCTGTCTGGAATCTTTGTGTCTCCCTGCAGTTCCTCCTGGGTCTACGGCAGACTCCTCTGGAACTGATCACTCCTCTGTGACCTACTATCAGATAGGGTAAGCCAAAGAGTTTCTTTTTTTCTTTCTTTTTTTTTTTTTATTTTAAGGTTTTTGCCATAGGCATGTTTGCTCACCAGAGACACTTGGGGAGTGGGGGATGGCCATGCTCAGTCCCTTCTCCTCCATGGGACTTTGGACGCACACACACGTGCTCCTGGCGTGAGTTTTAAGCCATCAGGTCCAGGACTCAATTGCAGTGGGCCATGTGGGAGATCAGACAGTTACCGCGGCACTTCCTACACAAAAGGGTGGGGGATGGTTAACGTACTATTTCTATTTCTATGACTGGTTTTAGGGGAGAGAGCTTCTAGTTTTCTTTTTCTTTTTTTCTTTTTTTTTTTTTTTTTTAAGGTTTTGTGCACTTGCCAGAGAGACGGTGAGCCGGAAAGTGAGAAATCACCCCCCTGCAATCCCTTCTCCTCCATTATCCTCCTGGGATTTTTGGCACACACACATACACTGCTGGCATGAATTTCAAGCTGCCATGTCTGGGACTTGAACTGCTGTCAGCCATGTGGAAGTCCAGCACCTTAACCACTATGACTGCTGGGCCCTACTTTTTTTATATATTAATTTATTTTTAATTTGTCGGAAGATGCACATGCTGACCAGAGAGAAAGACTGAAAGGGAGAGAGTACCCTCACCAGGAAGACCATAATTCATCCTCTTCCATTTCTCCCTCCCTTTGGGACTCTGGACCCACATGCATACACTCCAGACATGTCCTCCGAGCTCCAGGGTCTGCGGTCAGCCTTGTAGGACTCGTGCTGCCCCAGCCGCCACACCACTGGTTGGCCTAAGAGGGTCTAATTCCTCTGACCCACCTTGCAGAAGAATTCTGGTTCTATGATTTGCTTCAGGGGAGAAAATGGACAAGAGCCAAGAAAACAAGAGATGGGCAGGGGACTGGCAGGTGATGTGGTGGTTAAGGGTGCTAGACTCCCACATGGCTGACCGCGGTTCAAGTCCCAGACCCGGTGGCTTGCTTTCTCACTTTCCATCTCTCTCTCTTTCTCTTTCTCTCTCTGTCCCGATCTGGTCAAATTAAAATAAAATAAATAAAATTTAAAAAGTTAAATAAAATAATTATTTAAAAAAAGAGAGAGAGAAGGGCAGAGGGAGCTCTTACTTGAGGCCCTCCCATCTCTCTTACTACAAAGTACTCAGCGCACCGAAGTGCCAACTTTGGGGTGTCATTTCCTGAGCCCAACAGGCGCCAGCGTTCCAGCCTTTCCCCACCTGTTCAAACACGAAAAGGAAGAGAGGGGAGATGGACCGTTTCCTTGCGTGCTTCTCTCTTATAAGAAGAAAACCTTTGTGCGAAGCCTCAGCGTTCCTCCGGTCCCAGCCAGAACGGCTCCCCTGCCAGCTGTGCCTGCCAAGGCTGAGCGCCACGATTTGGTGGAGACTGAGACCCAGCTTGCCTGAGAACACGAATTCTCACTAGTGGCATGGGGCTGTGGCAAATATGGGGGTTTCTTTCAGGTGTCACATGAACAGAGGGTGCTACTGGCATGGAGGTGGTTGGTCTAGGGGGCCTAAGTTCACAGAGCAGTGCTGCACTCAGAAAAGATTCATCCTGCCCCAAATGCCCGTGGTGTGCTCGTTAAGAAATGCCTGCTTACACCAGCCGGAATTCATGCCCGAGCTGGAGACGCAGGACCTCAGACGCAGTGAGGGCCTGTGAGCAGGAGCTGGAGCACGGCTCCCAGCCTGTGTCCCAGGGTGCCCAGAGAGAGTTGGACGGGGCCCAGCAATGCTTAGTCCTGGCACACTGAGTCCTTTCCAGAAAGCGGCTGTGATTCACTGAATGGGTGACAAGGGGAAAGGACGGGGATTAGGATAGGGAAATTACTGCCAAAGGGAACCTTTATTTTGCCTAATGAAGGAATTTCCCAGTAACTGGACAAGCGGGTTTCCAAGAACAAACGACTCTGAGTCACCCTACCTCTGTTCTCTTTCCTGACTGTGGACGCTCCTTGTCCCCTAGAGTTCCGAACTTTAAGCCCTAACTATATTGTCACTATTGGGGATTAAATTTTCCTCTGTAGCTTCTGTGCTTAGTACAATATGGTTGGCATTTAGTAAACGTTTCTTGGGTATAGAACAGCTACACTGACTCAGGCTACACAAAGCTTGAAAAATTGTTCAGCATTATATTCAAGGAGATGGATACAATAAAACTGCAGTTCATTATTTTGAGGGTTTTTTTTTTTTTTTTTTTTTTTTTTTTTTTTTTTTTTTTTTAATAATTTACCACTGGGGACCAGCAGGTGGCATAGTGGTTAAGGTGCTGGACGCCCACACGGCCCACCATAGTTTCGAGTCCCGGACCCAGTGGCTTGAAACTGACGCAGGGTGCACGTGTCTGTGTGCACCCCAAGTCCCAGGAGAATAATGGAGAAGGATGGTGGCCTGGCTGTCCGCCCTGGAGGGTGGTTTCTCACTGTCCTTCTCACTGTTCTGTCTCTCTCTGGCTAGTAACCTACAGCAAAAACCTTTTGAAAAATTATCATTGGGCATGTGCATTTGCCAGGGAAGACAGAGGGAGAGGAAGAAAGCACACCACCCCCCCAGCCCCACCCCCGACTGCGTGTAGTCACATTCCAAACTCTTCTCCATTTCTCTATCACGTCAGGATTTAGGGCACATACACACATACACCCAGGGTGTTTTTCAGGCCAGTTCTGGGATTTAAACCGCATTTGGCCATGTGGGGGGGGGGGGGTCCTAGCTCACTAACCACTAGGCTACGGACCCGGCCCTGTTTACTTATTTCTTCCATAAGCGAGAAGAGATGATGACAGAGGCAGAGACATTCCCAGCGGGATCCCCATACAGTGATCCACGCCCAGCTCCCAGCGCCCCAGATCACAGGCATAAGCACGTGCGGGCGCGCTCAGTGAGGCCTCTGGAAGCAGACCTGCACTCAGAGTGGGTCAGCCTCACAGCGTGCGTTCCAGCGCACTTCCATCTGGCCCCCAAAACACTGTCGTAATAATACTCCTGGGTCTTCGGAAAAGTCGTGACGTATTTTTTCTATGTTTTTCCATGCAAAAATGTATTACAACTTTTCCGACGACCCAGTAGTAAAAATTATGATAACAATCAGGGCCAGCAAGTGGCGTGGTAGTTAAGAGCGCTGGATTCTTGCATGGCCTACTGTGGTTCGCGTCCTGGGCCTGGTGGCTTTCTCTCTCTCTCTCTCTCTCTCCTCTCTGGCCAAATTAAAGTAAATAAATAAATAACGTTAAAATAAGACAATTCTTTAGGGAAAAAATTATAATAACAATCTAATTAGATTTTCCTGTTTTTTTAGTTGTTTTCCATAGAGTGTGTGCACTCACTGGAGAGACAGAGGAAGAGTGAGAAATCACCCCCTAGAGGGGATGGTCACACTGCAATCCTTTCTCTTCCATTTTTTTCTTGGGATTTTAGGCACACACGCACATATGCCCTGCATGGTCTTCAAGCCATCATGTCTGGGATTCAAACTGCAGTCAGCTATATGGAAATCCAAGGTCTTAGCAGACACACCACCTGCTGGCCCCGGATTTTTTTTTTTTTTTTTTTTTTTAATTTCCAGAATCCCAGTAGTCTCCAAACAGAAAACAAAGACTAAAGATGGCATGGAGGTTAAGGCAGCCAGATCCCACATGGCTGACATGTGGTTCAAGTCCTGGATAAAGCGGCTTGAAAAACACACTGGGCACATGTGCGTGTATGCCCAAGTCCCAAGAATGGAAGAGAAAGGATTGCAGTGCAGTCATGTCCCTTGAAGACTGCTTCCTCACTCTCCCTTTCTCTCACTCTCTCTCTGGTGAACGTGCACACCCTATGGCAAAAACAAAAAAATATATATTATTAGCTTTAATTGTGATTAAGAAATATCTAAATGTTAGCTATTGGGTTTTTGGAAAAGTCATGATGCATTTTTTCATAGGAAAACAGAGGGGCCAGCAGGTGGCATGGTGGTTAAGGTACTAGGCTCCCACATGGTTGACTGTGGTTCAAGTCCCGGACCTGGGGGCTTGCTTTCTCACTTTCCCTTTCTTTCTCTCTCTCTCTCTGATCAAATTTTTAAAATAATAATAAATAAAATTAAATAATTCTCTATTTTTAAAAAAGAAACAAAATAAAACATGTCATGACTTCTTCCAATGACCTAATAAATTTAAATGGTATATGTACTGACTTGACATGTTGCAATGCCACTCAGAGTCAAATATTCTTTTTTTTTTTTTTTTTTTTTTTTTTTGAGAGGTTTTTTGCTATAGGATGCGTGCGCTCGCCAGACAGACAGAGAGAGACAGAGAGATAGAAAGCAGGAAATCACCCCCCAGGGGGGATGGCCACGCCGCAATCCCTTCTCCTCCATTCTCCTCTCGGGATCTTGGGCACGCATGCACACACGCCCGGCGTGAGTTTAAGCCGCCGGGTCCGGGACTCGAACCGCGGTCGACTACGTGGGAGTCCAGCGACATAGCCATTACGCTAACTGCTGGTCCCAAGTCAAATATTCTTAAAAAAGTCAGTGTAGGGCCAGCAGTTAGCATAATGGCTATGTCGCTGGACTCCCACGTAGTTGACCGCGGTTCAAGTCCCGGACCTGGTGACTTAAACTCACACTGGGCGCGTGTGCGTGCATGCCCAAGATCCCGAGAGGAGAATGGAGGAGAAGGGATTGTGGCATGGCCATCCCCCCTGGGGGGTGATTTCTCACTTTCTGTCTCTCTGTCTCTCTCTGTCTATCTGTCGAGCGCACGAGCCCTATAGCAAAAACCTCTCCAAAAAAATTAAAAAGAGAGAGAGAGAGAAAGGGGGGGGGGGAAGTCAGTGTAAAATGCCATGGGAGGGCCAGTAGGTGGCATGGTGATTAAGGAACTGGATTCCCACATGGCCAACACAGTTCAAGTCCTGGACCCAGTGGCTTGAAGATCACACCAGGCTCATGTGGGTGTGTGCCCAAAATTCTAAAGGGAGAATGGAGGAGAAGGGACCAAGAAGTGGCTTCTCCCCGGGGGGTGATTTCTCACTTTTCCTATTCTGCCTCTCTCTGTCTCTCTCCGGTGAGTGTACGTGCCCTATAGCAAAAAACCTGAAACTAAAACAAGAACCTACAGATTAGAAAGAGAAAAATAAGCTAGAAACTTTCACTTAGCAGGGCCAGCAGATGGCATAATAGTTCCATCGCTGGACTTGAAACTCACGCCAGACGTGTGTGTCATGAGAGGAAAACGGAGAAGGAATTGGGGATTGGGACATAGCCATCTCCCCACCAGGGAGTGACTTCTCACTTTCTTGGTCTCTGTCTCTCTGGAGCGTGCATGCGCCCTATAGCAAAGATCTCTCTTAAAAAAAAATATAGGGCTGGTGGGTGGTATGGTGGTTAAGGCACTGGACTCCCACATGGTGGACCGTGGTTCAAGTCCCATACCGGGTAGCTTGCTTTCTCACTTTATCTCCTCCTCTCTCTGTGTGTGTGTCTCTTTCTGATCAAATTGAAGAAGAAATAAAATTAAATGAATACTTCGAAAAAAAATTTTTTAAGGTTTCACTTAGCTTCTATACCTGAAAAATCACAAATCTGCTTGACACATAAGTTAAATAAATTATTTTGGGGGAGCAGCAGGTGGCATGGTGATTAAGGGCATTGGACTCCCACACGGCCAACCATGGTCAAGTCCTGGACCTGGCAGCTTGCTTCCTCACTTTCTCTCTCTCTCTCTCTCTCTCTCTCTGTCCCTCTCTGGTCAAATTAAATAAATAAATAATAAAGTTAAAAAAAAAAAACTTTTTAAAAAAGATTTAATTTAGGGGACCAGCAGATGGCACAATGGCTATGTCACTGGACTCCCATATAGCTGACGGTTTGAGTCCTGGACCTGATGGCTTAAATTCACACCAGGCACAAGTGTGTGCATGCCCAAGATCCCAAGAGGAGAATGGAGGAGAAGGGATTGCGGCATGGCCATCCCCCCAAGGGGTGGTTTTTTGCTTTCTCTCTCTCTCCATCTTTCTGGCGAGCAAATGCACCCTATAACAAAAACCTCTCAAAACAAAAAAAGATTTAATTAAATTTTTATCTTTTTATTATTTTATTTAACTTTATTTATTTTATGTATTTTAATTTGACCAGAGAGGGACAGAGTGAGAGAGAGAGAGGGAAAGTGAGAAAGCAAGCTGCTAGGTCAGGGACTCAAACCGTGGTCAGCCATGTGGGAGTCCAGCGCCCTTAACCACCATACCACCTGCCAGATCCTCTAACTTAATTTATTATTATCATTTAATTTGCTATAGGGCACGTGAGCTCACCAGAGAGTCAGAAATAGAGAGAAGGGAAAGCAAGCCACTATGTCCAGGACTTGAACTGTGGTCGGCCATGTGGAAGTCCAGCACCTTAACCAGCATGCCACCTCATGGCGCTAAAATATGTCTCTTAAGCTAACTACTAATGTGGAATAGGAGATAATGTGGTTTAAAAAAAGAGAGAGAGCATAGAAAAAACATTCCAGGCAAAAAGGAGGGCCTGGCCAAGGCACCGGATGGTGCAAGAGCAGCACACGGTCACGGTCACGGTCACAGTCACGGTCACAGCAGCCGTGAGTGCAGGAGAGTGAGCATCATGACTCACGGTCACTTTTTCTTTCCTCAGAGGTTTTTGTCATAGGGCACCTATCCTTGCTGGAGAGAGAGACAAAGAAAGTGAGAGACAGTGAGAAATCACTCCCCGCAGGGAGATGGCCATGCCACTGTCCCTTCTCTTCTGTTCTCCTCCTGGGATCTTAGGCATGCATACACACATGCCCAGTGTAGTTTTCAAGCCACCGGGTCCAGGGCTTGAACCACTGTTGTCCATGTGGGAGTCCAGTGATGTAACCGCTATGTCATCTGCTGCCCCATGATCCACTTCTTTATCCACCAATTCTGGACCACCTCTGAGCTCCCTGGATTTTTTAGGTAACAAAACTAAAGGCTAGACTTCCTGCAAATGTCTTTATTTTTTTCTGTGTTCCTGCAATACATTTTTCTTTTTTTTTTCATAAGAGAGATTTTTGCTATAGGGTATGTGCACTCACTGGAGAGACAGAGACAGACAGAGAGACAGAAAGCAAGAAATCACCCCCCAGGGGGGATGGCCACGCCTCAATCCCTTCTCCTCCATTCTCCTCTCTGGAGCTTGGGCAGGCATGCACACGCGCCTGGGCATGAGGTTAAGCCTCTGGATTCAGGACTTGATTCACGGTAGACTACATGGGAGTCCAGCGATGTAACCATAATGCCACCTGCTGGTCCCCACAGAAAATTTCCTGTACACCCAAAATTCACATAATAGGATCCTAATCCTAGGCCAGCAGTTGGCATACTGGTTAAGGCTCCTGGATCCCACATGGCTTACTCTGCAGTTCGATTCTAGACCTGAAAACTTGAAAATCACACCAGGGTGTATATGTGTATGTGTGCCCAAAACCCCAAGAGAAGAATGGAGAAGGGATTGTGGTGTGTCCCCCATGGGGGCAAGTTCTTACTTTCTCTGTTTCTCTCTGGCAAGTGTACATAGTCTATGCCACAAAGAAAAAAATATCCTAATCCCAACGTGATGGCACTGGGTGGGGGGAGTGCCTAAGTAATGGGGCAGAGTCCTCGTGAATGGGATTAGGGCCCTCTCAAAGAGACCACGTAGAACCCCGTCGCTGTCTTTCACCACTACGCAAGTCAGTAGTCCAAAACCAGGATGATGGCCCCTGTCAGAACCGAGTGTGCTGGCTCTAATCTGTCTTCCAGCCTTCGAAACTGTGATCAATACATTTCTGTTGCTCACAGTCTACGGTTGCATCCATCCTGCTGCTAATGTCAGAGACTTGCCGAGGTCTGGGAGGCTGAGACAGTCCGGCAGCGTGGCACTGGCGTCTGACAAGGGTCTTCCTGCTGCGTCGCAGCCCGTGGAGGGAGGTGAGCACGTGTCTGTGTCCCAGCGTCTCCGGTCTCGTTCTCTCCATATCAATCCACCAGGAGCTGATCAGGCCCCACCCTAACCACCTTCCAAAGGCTCTACGTCTTAATCTCATATTCAGATTATGTTCCCATTTATTAGGTCATTGGGAAAGTCATGACATGTATTTTTCTATGTTTTTTAGTCGTGTCGTGACTTCCTCAACCACCCAACAATAACTACACAATACAACCAAATGCCAACACGTAAATGGTTGAGAGACCCAGTCAAACCACAGCAGCCACTCAGTCTACAGTCCTTTGTCACCGCAGCCTGAATAGACTAAAACACCTACCTGCTAGTGTTTTTAATTTAAAAAAAAATTTTCACTCATGGGACCAGCAGTTGGCATAATGGCTACGTTGCTGGACTCCCATGTAGTCGATTGTAGTTTGAGTCCCGGACCAGATGGCTTAAACTCACTCCGGGCGTGTGTGTGTGTGCGCGTGCCCAAGATCCTGAGAGGAGAAAAGAGGAGAAGAGATTGCGGCGTGGCCATCCCCCCTGGGGGTGATTTCTCACTTTCTGTCTTTCTGGCACGCGCACACGCCCTATAGCAAAAACCTCTAAAACAATCACTCATGATAGAGCATGTGCACATGTATGAGAGAGAAAGAAAGAGAGAAACTCTCCACAGGGCTCAGTCATGTTTAGTGTCTTTCCTCCAGCCCTCCAGACACTACCGACTCTGCCACAGAGGCTGGGGCACCTCGTAATACCTTACTCAGTGATTCATAAGTCAAAATCAAAGGAATAGGAATGTAAATTATAGGCCAAATATTGGGCTGATGGAAAGAGGTGACCAATTTACTTATATCAGTCTAATTCAATAGAATGTGCTATTTTCTTAAAGAATTTATTTTGGGGGACCAGCAGTTACTGTAATGGCTATGTCGCTGGACTCCCACGTAGTTGACTGCGGTTCAAGTCCCAGACCCGGTGGCTTAAACTCATGTCGGGTGCGTGCGTGCCCAAGATCCCAAGAGGAGAATGGAGGAGAAGGGACTGTGGTGTGGCCATCCTCCCTGGGGGATGATTTCTTGCTTTCTATCTCTCTGTCTCTATCTGGCAAGCGCACGTGCCCTATAGCAAAAACCTCTTGAAAAAAAAAAAGAATTTATTTTTTATTATTATCATGTAAAAATTTGCTATAGTGCACACACGCTCACCAGAGACAGAGAAAGACAGAAAGTGAGAAAGCAAGCTGCCAAATCCAGGACTTAAACTGCAGTCGGCCATGTGGGAGTCCAACACCTTAACCATCACGCCACCTGCTGGCCCCAGTGGGTGCTATTTAATACAGTAATATGTAAGACATGTTCATCTCACTTGGATATCTGATTTGAAATGGTATCTTGAAGCTGGTCAGATACTGATATTGAGATCACGTTAGACCTAAGTCAGCTACTCTATGAATATCTATTCCTGCAGTCTTGTGTTTTACTTTTTAATCATTAATTTTGCTATTATTCTTAGACTTACACTACAACACTTCTGTGGTTTTTGGAAAACCCGGTTTGTCCTATATTGCTAATTTTGAATTTGAGGGCTTGGTTCAGAGAGTGACCACCAGATGGCCCGGCTCTAAAGGCATGGTCTCCTCTGGGAGTAGATAGCCTTTGGAGCGATACTTTGTACAGAAATATTCCACTTTGTAGCAATGTCTCATCTAAAGATCATAAAATCTGTTTTCCTAATTTTTATTTTATTTGTTTTTTGAGGGTTTTTTTTGTTTGTTTGTTTTGGTTTTGCTATAAAGTGCAAGCACTTGCTGGTGAGACAAAGAGAGAGACAGAAAGTGAGAAATCAGCCCCCCAGCAGGGACAGCCATGCTGCAGTCCATTCTCCTCCATTCTCCTCCCAGGATTCTGGGTATGCATTCACATGTGCCTGGTGTGAGTTTCAAGCCACCAGGTCCTCGACTTGACTGTGGTTGACCACACGGGAGTCTAGTACCTTAACCATTATGCCACCTTCTGGCACAAGGTCTGAAAATCTATGAATAATCCTAAATTAGATGATTGAGTCCATTTCACTGGAATTTGCATAATGGTTCTTCTCCAGTTCTATCATTTGTTCTACATTTATTAATTGGCACTCTAAGTAAAGAAGAGTTTTTCTTCTTGATTTGAATAATTCTTGTTTTAAAATGGCCGAGTAGGGCAACGGCCTGGTGGTTGGGGCAGCTGGATTCCATACGGCCAAACATGCAGTTCAAGTCCTGACCCTGGTGGCTTGAGAAAACTGCCATGTAGGTGCATGCCTAAAACCCCAGATAAAAGGAGAGAGAAAGAGGAGTAGGGATTGAGGTGTGACCAAGCCCCATGGGAGGGGCTTTCTCCCTTTCCCTCTCTTTTTTCCCCCCTCTCACTCTGTCTCTCTCCAGTGAGCACACTTTCTCACTTTCTGTCTGTTTCTCTCTGTCTCTGGCAAGCGCAAGCACTCTATAGCAAAACAAACAAAACTCTAAGTGTGCTCACTCTAGCAAATTAAAAAAAAAATATATATATATATATATATATATATACACATATATATATATGTGTGTGTGTGTGTGTGTATATATATATATATATATATATATATATATATATATATATATATATAAAGGGCAGGGTAGGGGACCAGCAGGTGGCGTGGTGGTTAAGGTGTTGGATCCCACATGGCTGACTTCACGGTCCGAGTCCCGGACCCGGTGGCTTAAAACTCACGCCAGGCGCCTGTGCGTGCATGCCCAAGATCCCGAGAGGAAAATGGAAGAGAAGGAATTGCAGTGTGGCTATCCCCCCTGGGGGGTGATTTCTCACTTTCTGTCTCTCTGTTCTCTCTGTCTTTCTGGCGAGCACACGCGCCCTATAGCAAAAAAACCTCTCCAAAAAAAAAAAATAAAAATCACACCAGGGGCTTGAGTGTGCATGTCCAAAATCCCAAGAGGAAAATGAGAAGAGGTTGGGGTGTAGCCATCATCCCTGGGGGGTGATTTCTCACTTTCCCTCTGTCTCTCTCTCTTTCTCTGGCCAGTACATGTGCCCTGTAGCAAAAACTTAATAAAAAATAAATAAAAAGGCAAGGTAAATGCTATTTTCCCTTAAATAATTAATCTTTAGGGTAATAAGACAGAATAATAATGACAGAAAAATAGATTCTCCCCCTCTCATCCTCTCTTTTCAAATATAATTATAGTCTTTTTTTATTATTCAATAGTTGTAATCGATTGTAGTCATTTCCTCTTCGAGGTTAAAATTACCCTAAACGTAGCTTGGGGGAGATCCTTCAAGATGGATCCTGTGTCTTTAAATCTTGGAGAAACAGAATATACAGGGCCAGCAGGTGGTGTGATGGATAAGGCACTGGACTCCCACATGCCTGACTGCAGTTCAAGTCCTGGATCTGGAAGCTTGCTTTCTCACTTTCTCACTTTCCTTCTTTGTATCTTTCTCTCATGCACATGCCCTGTAGCAAATTAAAATAAAAATAAATTTAATTGAATTTAAAATTCTAAAAAGAAAAGAAACACTGGAAATACAAACAGGTAATGGCCAAACTATATAAAAAAAAATTAAATTCTGACCCATGACCTGCAAGAGCAACCCAGGAAGCAAACCCACTGTTCGTCAGATGTACAGAAGTCAGACATCTATCTCTAGTGACAATCTAGGAGGCTAAAAATCACCCCTATAGCACTCAGTTCAAAATGTCCAGCACTTGATTAAAAACGCCCCAAATTTCTGTCTCCCACTACGGACTCAGGACCAACCAGAGAGAGCCAGTCAGGCCTCCCAACCAACCACACGGATGGACACTCCTCCTCCACCCTTGTTAGTCCAACCACAGCTTCCGGGCCAGCGGCCCCCAGTCAGCACCCACCGAGGCCTCCGGTTCGGTTCCCATTCCTCTGCCCGCCCTGAGTCTCTGCCAAATGTAGATAATGGTGGCTGAATTCCTTGCTATTACAAATCTTTGCTTTTCTCATTTGGTTTGTCTTCATTTATTTCCACATTTTATTGACGTACAACTTCCGTGCCATAAAATGCATCCATTTAGCAGTACAGGTTGATGAATTTTGAGAAACGTATACCAAGTGGTGGAGACCATGCAGCCAACACAGGCAGAGTCAAAGAGCTGTCTCTCATGTCTTAGCAAGGCTTGGGTGAGAAGAGCTGCTGGCAAGGACCACAGCTGTGAGCTCAGGCTTTCAAACTGCGTTTGCTGTATTTCTCTGCCATGGGCTTTATTGCCGTTACGGTACCCCAGTACCCCATAAGGGCAAAATAACACCCCCAGCCTTACTGTAACTTTTACAGTAAAACCAACTAATAATCCTAAAAAGAATGCGGATTCCTAAAAGCGGCGGCGAGCGGGGATTGAGACTCACTCCACCTGCCTGGAAAATAACAAAGAATGCTGAAGCTCCTCTCAGAGCAGTCAAGCTGCTCACAAGACCACATTCCTTTCCCATGTAGACATTAGGCTCACCCTCTTGGCTGTGGATTACCCCAGAGATAATATAGATGTGCCACTTTAGTATACATTAACCATGTTTTTACTTAACCAAATAAGATTCCTATTTAGGCCTCCGGCCTGAGACTAAAGTTATCAAGTGGGCCTAGGACTGAAGTTACCAAGCTTGCTGAAAACCCCCTTACCCAAAAGACTCTACCTGGTAATCAATATCTAAAAAGACAAATGGACTCTCTCGCCCGAAGGACTGTGGCTGTTTATAACTCGTCAGACAAAACAGACAGCATGTTTTATAATTATGTTTTAAATTCCCTATTTTTCGCCCTGGGGACTGTAACTGTTTTTACCTGGTCAAACAAAACAAACATCATGTTTTTGTTATCGTCATGTTTTAAATACCCTGTTTTTTACAGTAAAATCTTTTACTTCCGCCTCACCCCCCCCCCCCCCCCCCCGCTTCTGTAAAACATCCCTCAATAAATACATGTTTGATAGCCACAGACGCTGCAGTCCTGAGCTGCTCTGACTAGTCGGCTGAGAACATGCTGAAGGGCATCGAGTCTCTGCCTGAATTTCTGCCCACCCGTGTCGCCTTCCTGTGTACCAGCTTCAACCCACCCCGGCTGGAGCAGGCCTCCGGCAACTGAGTGCATGGGCACCATCTCATGGAACACGTTTACACCGCGTAATTATAATACCGCACATTTCCATCGCCCACAGTGCCCTCATTTCCCTCTCCAGCCCATTCCTCCTCTTTTACCCTTCCAGACATCTGATCTAGCGTCTTATTACCACCGATTTGTTTTGGTTTTTTGTTTGTTTGTTTTTGTTTTTTGGAGAGGTTTTTGCTATAGGGCGCGTGCGCTTCCCAGAGAGACAGAGAGAGACAGAAAGTGAGAAATCACCCCCAGGGGGGATGGCCACACCGCAACCCCTTCTCCTCCATTCTCCTCTCGGGATCTTAGGCACGCACGCACACGCACCCGGTGTGTTTAAGCCACCGGGTCCAGGAGTTGAGCCGCGGTCGACTACATGGGAGTTCAGCAACATAGCAACTATGCTAACTGGTCCCACCACCAATTAGTTTTGTCTGTTCTCCTAAACCCTGTTCACACAGCCTCCTTAGCCTATACAGTTCCTTTGCATTCAGGCATAACAAAATATCTTACTTAGCTTGTACTTTCGCTGCCTCAAAACTGAAGTCAGACAATTCTTCAAGAAGCTCTGGATTTTTTTTTTAAGAATTATTTTATTTAACTTTATTTATTACTATTATTTTTCAGTTTGATCAGAGAGAGAGAGAGAGAGAATGGAAGTGAGAAAGCAAGCCACCAGGTCCGAGACTTGAACCGTGGTCGACCATGTGGGAGTCCAGCGCCTTTAACCACCACGCCACTTGCCAGCCCCTGGATTTTTTTTTTAAGAGATTTTTTTTTTTTTTTTTTTTTTTTTGCTACAGGGCCCATATGCTTGCCAGAGACACAGAGAAAGTGAGAAATCATCCCCTGGGGGGATGGCCATGCCTCAGTCCCTTCTCCTCTTGGGATTTTGGGCACACATGCACACGTGTCCAGTGTTTCAAGCTTCTGGGTCTGGAACTCAAACCATGGTCAGCTACGTGGCAGTCCAACACCTTCACCACTACGCCACCTGGTGGCCCCAGGAATCTTTTAATTGCCTAAGGGTGCACATGCTCACCAGAGAAAGAAAATACCTCCCAATGGGAAGTGGTCATGCTACAATCCCTTCTCCATTTCTCCATCCTGTCAGGACTTGGACGGTTCACACATGTGCAGCCAGCCTGTTTTTCAAGCCACCACAGCCAGGATTCAAACCATGATTGGCCATGTGGGACCTGACTCCCTTAACCACTAGGCTATGGAGTTGACCCTGACCTCTGGATCGTTTTAATGCCAAACTGAATTTAGAAACCAAATCTGGATGTGAGGTGTGATTATTATTACTGTAGAATGACTAACCAGCCCATTTTGCCTGGGACTGTTGCAGTTTTTGTTTTTTCTTTTAGAGAGATATTTGCTATAGGGTGTGTGTGCTCACGAGAGAAACACAGAGACAGAGACACAGAAAGCAAGAAAGCACCCTCCATGGGGGATGGCCATGCCACAATCCTTTCTCCTCTGTTCTCCTTAGTCACACACCCCACATCAGTTTTAAACCACCAGGTCCGAAATTCGAACCGCAGTCGACTGTGTGGGAATCCAGCAATGTAACCGTCACGCCATCCGCTGGTCCCAACTGTTGCAAGTTTACTGTGAAAGTCCAGCATCCCTTCCTTGGTCCCCAGAAACTGGGACAATTGGTCACCCTGGTGCTTCTAAGCCTTTTTAATGTACAGAAAAAAGGAAATTTATTTTTAAAATCATGTGTTCAGGTTGGTATTTCCAGGGGCAGGATGTTGGTGCAGTGATAAAACACGATTCTGTGAGGCTTATCTACATGGGACAGTTCCAGGTTTGCATCTGGAAACTTCAGTGAGTATCTGTTACGCGTGTATCTATGATCCAGAGTTAGCTGAGGCTGGGGGTGGATCACAGCATCAGTACCCTGTTGGGGATGCTGCCTCTTACTTATAGCCAATGAAACAAACTTTTTTAAAAAATGATATTCCCAATGTAAACTTTTTTTTTTATAATTATTGTTTATTTTATTTATTCATTCATTTATTTTTTAATTTGACCAGAGAGAGACAGAGGTTGAGAGTGAGAGAGAGAGGAAGTGAGAAAGCAAGCCACCAGATTCAGGACTCGAACCCTGGTCGGCCATGTGGGAGTGTCCAGCGCCTTAACCACCACACCACCAGCTGGTCCCCCCAATGTAAACTTTTAAAAATTATTTAATTTCATTTATCACTATTATTATTATTATTATTTGGTTTAACCAGAAACAGAGACGAGAGAAAAAAGGGAAAGTGAGAAAGCAAGCCTCGAGGCCCAGGACTCGAACTGTGGTCAACCATATTGAAGTCCAGTGTCTTAACACCATGCTACCTGCTGGCTTCTCCAATTTAAACTTAATGTTACACATTTTCCCTTGTACCAATCCTGAATTTGTATCTTTCTCTTTTACATTGAAAATATTTGTACATTGTAACATTAAAATACTTGTTACCCTATAATATAAATGTAATTCTATAATATACATAGTTTCAAAACCATAGCAACAATATTACCATTAATTACACATTTCTGAGTGTACCTAAGGACTCCTTTGCAATTCGTTTTCATCCTTAGAATCTATCTGGCCACAGATAGACTACCAGAATATCGTTGTTTAAAAGCCCCAGGGAAGGGTTGGCCCACAGCCTGCTTGTTTAGGCAGTTGGATCCCACATGGTCCACCATGTGGTTCAAATCCTGGCCCCAACAGCTTGAAAAACATGCTGGGTGCATGTGCACACATACCCCAAACCCCAAAGGATGGAGAAATGGAGAAGGAATTGCATCCCCATTGAGGGATGCTTTCTTCTCTTTCTCTGGTCAGGCTCTAAGCACTCTGTCAACAGAAAAAAAAAAAAAAAAAAAGTCCCAAGGAATACCTCTTTCTTCTACGTACCTTAGCTATATTACCAATTTGGCTGAGTTATCTCAATTTTCCTTCAATTTGGGGGTTTACTTTATTTCCTTTTTTATTGGTATGTGAAACTTTAAACGTTTAGGATCTGCCAGTGGCCTGATCCTTGGGGTGGTTTGTTCCCACATGGCGGGCTGTGTGGTTTGAGTCGCAGGCTTGAAAAACACACTGGGCTTGGGAACCAGCAGTTAGCATAATGGCTATGTTGCTGGACTCCCACGTAGTCGACTGTGGTTCACGTCCGGGACCCAGTGGCTTAAAACTCTAAAACTCACGCCAGGCGCGTGTGCATGCGTGCCCAAGATCCCGAGAGAAGAATGGAGGAGAAGGGATTGCGGCGTGACCATCCCCCCTGGGGAGTGATTTCTCGCTTTCTGTCTCTGTCTCTCTCTGTCTGTCTGGCGAGCGCACGCACCCTATAGCGAAAACCTCTCAAAAAAAAAAAACAAAAAAAAAAAAACAAAAAACACACACACACACACACACACACACTGGGCTTGTGTGCACGCATGCCCAAAATCCCAAGAGGAGAATGGAGAAGGGTTTGTGGCATGGCGATCCTCCCTGGGGGATGCTTTCTTACCTTTCCCCCATAGCAAAATTGAAAAACAAAACTTTAAAAAAGTCCAGAGTCGGGACTAACAGTTGGTGTAATAGGAATGTCACTGGACTCCCATGTAGTCGACTGCGGTTCAAGTCCCAGACGTGGTGGCTTAAACTCATGCCGGGTATGTGTGTGTGTGTGCCCAAGATCCTGAAAGAATGGAGAAGGGTGATTTCTTGCTTTCTGTCTCTGTCTCTGTCTTTCTGGCAAGCGCATGCGCCCTATAGCAAAAACCTCTCAAAAAAAAAAGTTCAGTCAGAGAAGCTTTGCTTCATCTCTATCCCTTCTACCCTTCTCTATCATCTTTTAATTATTTCATTTCATTTATTATTATTACTTTTTAACTCGGTACAGGGCACATGCATTCACCAGAGACAGAGAAGGAAGGTAAGAAAGCAAGCTCCCAGGTTCAGGATTCAAACTGCAGCTGCCCATGCAAGAGTCCAGCACCTCAACCACCACACCACCTGCTGGCACCTCTGTCAACTTCTGTAGGTCACTATTTTTATTGTTTCTAGGGTATCCTTCCATTCCCCCAATAATTAGATATAATTATATATACACTATATGTAATCTTACACCTTGTTTCATTCAATATAACATCACACTCATTACAAAGCATCACGATTACAAAGCATTTCATAAGGTGTGTGGAAAACGAAATGAAAGTACAAGTTTATTTCAAGAAAATTAAAACCTATGTGTATTTTTTTTTCCTTTATTGCTCACCAGAGGGAGGAAGCACCCCCAGTGGGGTATGGTCCCATTGGAATCCCTTTTCTCCCCAGCCTGTTGTGATCTGGGGCACACACACAAAGGGCTGTTTCCTCCAGCTGCTGGGGCCAGTACTCTAACAGAGGCTAGCAGTGAGGGATCTCGGCTCCCTTACCTCCTAGGCTCCGGGGTCGGCCTGCAGCCTTTTCCTAATACACATTTGTTGGGTGAACTTTTTGATTTCTCATGTTTTTCTTTTTATGGCTGTGTTGTATTCCTCTGTATGGACATAGGATATCCAACCAGTTTCCTATTAATAGATATTTTGGTCATTTCCACACTTCTGCTATGACAGAGCACCACACTGAATAACTGCATAGATATTGTTTCCATTTGTGGAGGTGTATCTACTGTTAGGGTTAGATGTGGAATTTCAAGGTTTAACTATAAATGTTTATATACTTCCGGGAAACCACAGGGCTTGAGTCATTTTTCATTCCCACCAGTAAACGTTGAGGTTTGTTTCGTATTTTGGGTTTTTGCCATAGGGCTGTGAGCTCATGGAAGAGAGGCCAGAGAGAGAGAAATTACTCCACCCCACCCCACCCCCAAAAGGAGGATGGCCACACACAGTCATTTCTCCCCTACCACCCTCTGGAAGTTTGGGTATTCACCCACCCAAGCCCAGTGTGATTTTCAAGCCTCCAGGTCTGGGACTGGAACCCTGTTCAACCAAGTAGGAGTCCAGGGCCTTTAACCACCACAGCACTTGCTGGCCACCAGGAAACGTTCATTTTAATGTGTATTTTCACTTCGAGGTTGAGCATTCTTTTATGTTTAGCATCATTTTTCTTTTTCCTGAGAACCATTTGTTCTTGTCCTCCATTTTTATCTCGGATTTTGCTCTCCTCCGTTTTCCAGCCTTCCCCGGTTATCAGCTGCAAATATTGTCTCCAGGCTGATTTGACTTACTAGGAGTATACACGACTCCTCTGACCAACTGGAGTACACTTCAATCTTATCCGTACAAATCGCTCCCTCCAAGGCACTTTCTGAGAATCCACAATTCTAGAAAAGCCGCCTAAGGGCAGAGCGAACACATTCCCGACCCTAGCTCGCCGAGCATGAGAGACTGCTTCAGGGCAACTGGGCAACACCGCCTCGCTGGACGGTCCAGACGTACGAAGTCTTGCTTCAAGGAGAACTGCACAACTGATCGGCCGCCTCCCCCGGCTCGGTTCGCAAGGTGCTCCTAGCGCGCGGACAGCGGCGCAGGCGCCCCCGCGGGACAATACCTCCTCGGTTTCGCCTCCGACGTCAAGGCCGGACGAACCAGGCGGCCAGGAGCCTGCCTTTCCCGTGGGAGGAGCGGGCGTCAGTTTCCACGTTAAACCCGCGAGGAGAGGCAGAGGCACGCAGACGCGCGGGGCTCCCCGCCGCCGCCTCGCTCCCGCCGCAGCACCTGGCCCGCCGGCGCGCGGAGGCATCACGGATAGCGCCGACGCGCGCGGCCAATCACGCGCCGCCCGCGCCTAGATCCCTCCGCCCGAGGCCGCGCCGCAGCCGCAGGTGGTCTCGGCGAGCGCGTCCCCCGGCGGCCGCCTTCCCGTGATGCCCCGCGGCTGACCTCCGACCTCGCCGCCCCACTCCTCCCTAGGGCCGCCTCCCTCCCGCCCCCGCGGAGCTAGCTGAGGCCCGGCGGCCGCGGGGCGCGCGCCAGACTCCGGGGAAAGGCCGGGGCGTGCCACGCGGAAATAGCTCCTGCCTTCCACCTCAAGGCCCCGGTCGGGCGAGGCCGGCGGCCGTCCTCCCTCGCCTTCCCTGTCCCGGCGGTGCCAGGCGGCGAGCAGAGGCTGCGGCCGCTGCCGGGAGGCGATTCCGCGGTGAGTAGGCCGGGCGCGAACATGGCGGAGCAGGGCGGCTGGCGGGAGGCGGGGCGAGCCGGCGGGGGAGGGGCGAGGCGGGGCGGAGCGGCGGGCGGGGCCGGGCGGCGGGGCCTGGTGTCCTCCCTCAGCGCCATTTTGTGGCAGCGAGACCCGCAAATAAAGGGGAACGCCTGGTCCGCGGCGGGAGGAGGGGCGCGGGCCGGCGGCAGCGCGGTCGGCGGCGGGCGGGCAGCGCGGCCTGGGCTGTGTGACGGGCGGCGCCGGCGCGGCCTCGGTCCGCAGAGGTAGGTGCGGGCCGGCGGGGGCGGCGGGCCGCGGGGCTCGGGCTGAGCGCGGAGGCGCGGCGTCCGGCGGGCAGGCGCGGGCCAGGCCCGAGGGGCGCCCCGGCCGCGCCGGCCTCGCGTGAGCCGCTGCCCTTCCTGCCTGCGGGGCCACTTCCGCCGTGCCGAGGCCATCTTCTTCGGCCGGCCGTCGCCGGGGCCGGGGCGGGCGGGCTGCGGCGCCCGGGGCTCGGCCTCCCGGGGCTGGCGGGCGTGCTCGCCGCTTCCTCGCCGCTGCGTCGCCCTCGCACCTCGCTCGGCCTGCGCCGGGAGCCGGCAGCCCGCGGGGTCCGGCGGGGGCGAAGGGAGCGCAGGTTTGAGCAGGTTTCGTGTCACGCAGTCGCCTGTCCTGCGGCGCCGTGTGCCCGGAGACATCCATCTTTAAATGAGTGCGAGCGTTCTGAGGGGAATCATGGAGTTATTTCGAGATCTTGAGAACTCCAAGTCACACCTTCGGGTCCTGTGATACTTACTAGTTGATTTTTTTAAATCGTGTTTGATAAGAAGAACCCGGTTGTTTGATCCCAAAGGACTGTCAAGATCCTAACCGCGATTTGAAAGGACGCTTCGTTTGCCCGGTGGAAAAAGACTCCAGTGAGCATGTTACAGTCGCGAGTTGTATCTGTGCTGTTTACCTGGTTTAGTTAGTTCCATAGCCTCGGCAGACGAGGGGAGCCACAGAACCAGCACAGGTTCTGCACAGTTCTTTTAAATTTCGTTTAAAAGATTTTGACCAGTAAGTGCCCTATGGTGGGTAAAACAAGTGAACATTTGAAATCCCGTTTTTAAAACTATGTGCAAAAATCTTTAAAGATGGCTATATTTTAATTCACTCATCATCTGGTTAGGCAATTTGGGAAAAGATTGCAGTCTGCAAGGTGGTTTATGATAAGGTCGAGGTTAAATTATAGTGGCTTGAGTGGGTGTGCCGCTAAATGCTTTCAGATCTTACTGGGTCGTGGGCAGAGAGCTGAGCGGCCAGTTTTTTCCTCACTTTACAACGGCAAAACTTAGGCAGACCACCAAAATTTCTAGTCCTAAAGGTTGAGCGCAATAATAGTGTGTACTGAGGACTGCTTATTTTATATAGTTCATCTGACTTATAAAAATAATATCTAGCTTTCCAGTTCAACTTTGTTCTCCATATTTTTGTGTATTACTTGGCAGAAATGAGTTGTTATGTATTGTAGAGAAATTCTGTAGTAGCCATATGATATGGATGAAAGTTGTAGTGATTGCTCAGTACATCACAGCCTTCAGTGTCTCTTACGGTCTTGTGCGTGTGTAATACAGAATCCTTGGAAATATTTTTTTGCTTAACAGTACTTGTATGGTTGATAACTTGATCTTCAGAGTATGTGTTGGGTCCTTTAGCAGAATAAGATTTAAGATAATTGTTTTACTTTTATTCTTGATTATTTTAAAAATTACCTCCCACTTTTTTACCTCTGAGTATTTTCTGTTGTATTTCTTATAGTTCTTAAACTTACCAGAAAACCTTTTTGATATTCCCATAATATCAGTAATACCAGTAGGTATATAAGGTCTTCCATCAGATGAGAGTTCAGTGCTATACATAAATGCTACCAACTTTTGAAGATATAGCGGGCAGAATTTAATCTTTTCTAAATGCATATTAAAGTTATCTTACATTCACACTGTTTTTTATTTGAAAGTATAGCTTTGTAAAAAATTATTTTCCAGAGGTAGGGACAGTGAGAGAGAAAGAGAGAGAGAGAAAGCACCACCGGGGAGAATAGTCACTCAGCAGTCCCTGCCCTATTTCTCCTTCCTTTTGGGATGGTAGGCATACCACATACTTGCCTGAAGTATTTCTTCAAGCCTCTGGGTTTGGAACCTAAATGGCACATAAATGACTTCCTCAGTATCACACACAACTGACAGAAGAGTAAGAAGAAAAATGGTCTTCCAGTTTCTTACCACTTCCTACTACAGTGCTAGTACACTTTCTATTACAGTGTTTGATGGTTGATTTCTTCTTCTTCTTTTTTTTTTTTTTTTTTTTTTGGAGAGGTTTTTTGCTATAGGGCGCGTGCGCTCGCCAGACAGACAGACAGAGACAGAGAGACAGAAAGCGAGAAATCACCCCCCAGGGGGGATGGTCACGCCGCAATCCATTCTCCTCTCGGGATCTTGGGCACGCACGCACAGGCGCCCGGCGTGAGTTGTAAGCCACCGGGTCCGAGACGCGAACCGCGGTCGACTACGTGGGAGTCCAGCGACATAGCCATTACGCTAACTGCTGGTTCCCGATTTCTTCTTTTTTTTAGGAATTATTTTATTTAACTTTATTTAGTTATTTATTTTAATTTGACCAAAGAGGAACAGGGGTAGGGGTGGTGAGAAAGCAAGCTGCCAGTTCCAGGACTCGAACCATGGTTGGCCATATGGGAGTCCAGCACCTATAACCACCATGCCACCCATTGGCTTCAGATTGATTTCTTTAAAAAAAAAAAAAAGAAAAAGAAAAAGATTATCTATTATTATTATTTTTTAATTTGCTATAGGGCATATGTCCTCACTAGAGAGAAACAGAGAAAGACAGGAGAAGCAAGAAAGCAAAACACCAGGTCCAGGTCTTGAACTTGGTAGGCCATATGGGAGTCCAATACCTTAACCACTACCACCATGCCATCTTTTGGCCCCAGGTGATTGATTTCTTACATTGGGTTAATGATTCCATTTAGCAAAGTACATGCCTTACTGAAATTTCATTGGCTGGTGCTTGCCAGTTTTCAGAGAACAGAGTTGCCTAATTTAGGATCCTAATGCTAAGAGCTAGAAATTATTAGGCTCTGAGATGCTAGGAATGTAGCCAAACAAAACTGAACTCCACATCCTAAGCTCTTTCTTTGTGATAAGAGCATCAAGAGTAGATGGTGGTTCTGACCATCAAAATTTGAAATGTGTTGTTATTTCTGGTTTATCTTTACATAATTTTTATTTCAGAGGGTTTTGCCTTAGGGTACATACATCAGGGAGGGAAAGAGAGAGAGAGATAGCACCCCTTAAGGGGGATGACCATGCCATAATCTGTTCTCCATTCTCTTCCTGAGATCTTGACCATACACACACACACATGCACCCTGCGTGAGTTTCAAGCCACCAAGTCCAGGACTCGAACTGCTTTCGGCCATGTGGAAGTCCCACAGTATAACCATTACACCATCTGCTAGTCCCAACTTTTCCATAATTTTAATACCAGCCATCTTAAGTCTGCTAAAAAGTTAGCAAATTGGCCATTTGCATCTTTTTCTGTTTTGCTTTTCTTTATATCTCCATTCTCTGCTTTACCTAAGTGTAGTCATTATTGAGGATGGGGGATAGAGGGAGGATTATCCATTTTAATAAGTTTTGAGATGCTCTGAATTTGGAGTCCTAACCCCCAGTTTATTACTACTTTTTTAAACCTGTGCTTATCACCCAGTGACTCATTAGTAAGTCACTTTATTCCAGTCCTGGAAAATGGGGAACTAACTTTGAAAAGTTGTATTAAGTAAGTGTGACTCATAAGCACTTAGTATATATTCTTCATTTTTTTCCCATCAAGATTCAGGATTCAACTCTAATTGACTCCAAATGATACTTCAGTCCTTCTGCTTTTCTGATACAGGAACAGGTTGTTCTAAGAACCTGAAATATCCATTGTCTTTATGAATGTAGGATTGACTTGAGATTATTATTGTGCTTGAACTGGTGGGGAGGAAGAAAGCCCTGGAGAATAAATCGAGAATTAGATTCTATTTTGACTAAATAACAGATTTCCGTAGATGCCCTTGTTTTATTTTGTGTAATTTTGCTATAGAGTGTGCTTACTCACTGGAGAAGAGGTAGAGAGCAGAGTGAGAAAGCACCCCTCAGGAGCGAGGGCCATCCCACAGTCCTTTCTTCTACATTTTCCTCTCTGGATTTTGGGCATGCACCACGCCTGGCATGATTTTCAAGCCTTCTGGTCCTAGACTCAACCTCAGATCATCTGTGTGGGACCTAACACGCCATCTGCTGGCCCTGATTCCTTCCTTTTTCAGAGAGAAATCACCCCTTGGGGTATAACCATTGCCGCAATCCCTTCTCCATTTCCTCTTGGGATTTTGGGCACATGCGTACCCATGCCTGGCATGTTTTTCAGGCCACCGGTTCAGGACTTGAACTGTTGTCAGCCACATGGGATTCAGTACCTTAACCACCATGTCATCTCTTGGCTCCCTCCAGCTTCATTTCTAGTTTAGTTCTCCCATCTTTGTTTCTAATTCCTACTACAAAATTGTTAATGATCTCTAGTGTTTAGAATTCTAAAATTTTATATTAGCTAGTAAGTGAAGCAAATGGATTTATTTATACTTTGGTTTAATATGTTTGCATGCCTGCTATGTACAAGACATTAGGACATTAGCAGTGAATAGGCCAGTACTCTCATGGAGCTTACTTTGTAGTTGGGGGAAGTATACATAATGTAAGATTGTGCTAAGAGCTTTGAAGAAAAATAAAGGCTAATACAAGGAAATGGCGAGACCAGCAGTTGATGTAATGTTTATGTTGCTGGACTCTCATGTAGCCGACTGTGGTTCAAGTCCCAGACTCAGTGGCTTAAATTCACGCCAGGCGCGTGTGGGTGCATGCCCAAGATCCTGGGAGGAGAAGAAATTGCAGCGTGGCCATCCCCCCGGGAGGTGATTTCTCGCATTCTGTCTCTCTCTTTCTGGCGAGGGCACACACCCTATAGCAAAAACCTCAAAAAACAAAACAAAACAAAACAAAAAAACCGAAATGGCAAAGAGTGAGCATGTGCTATTTTTAGTGAGATGAGAACCCTTTAGAAGGATTTAACCAGGACAGTGACGTAGACAGACACATACACACTTATATGCTAGTTAAGTATATACATTTTAGGCCTAGCCTCGGTGTGCAGGAAGTAGCATATCAGTCTGTAGTACAGAATCTACATGGCTAAGGGTTCACATCTCAGTCTGCCTGAAATTTGTGTGTGCCTAAGATCCTGGCTGGCTGGAGGGCTAGAGAAAGGGGATTGAAGCATGATGGGTCCCTGTCTCTCTCTCTCTGGTGTGCAAGTGCATGCACATATTTTCTCTCATAAAATAAAAATTTGTACAGTTCAGGGTTAGCCAGTGGCGTGGTAGTTAAGACAGCTAGATCCTGCCATGACCCACTGTGCGATTTGAATCCCAGCTTGGGAGACATACCAGGCGCGTGCGTGCGTGCGTGCGTGCGTGTGCATACCCAAGAATCTCCAGGGGAGAATGGAGAAGGGATTGTGGCATGGCCACCCCCGTTGGGGGAGTGCTTTCTTACTTTTCAAAACTCTATCTCTAGTGAGCACATACACCCTATAGCAGATTTTTTAAAGAATGAATATATATGTATAGTTCAAATGGCTAAATTTGTCCTGTAGTTTGTGTGTATGTGTGTTTACCTACTATATTTAACTCTAGACAGATGGGAAGTTTCAAAGGAATACAAGGGTTCTAAGACTTTGCAGTCTAAAAGAGTGAGTGCATGTTAAAATCATGCTGAAGTAGAAGTAGTTTGGTCTCTGTAGAGATAAACATAGTGAGATTCCCCTCCCCCAAATTGGAATGAATGACTACTGTCATATCAGCATAGTCACTAAGCAGCTTTCTGTAATTACATCAGAGGTTATAAACTGGGCAACAAGCAACTAGGCATTACTACTTAAGGGAGAAAAAAAAACTAGATACTTTACATTCTAGAAATACAGTCCTTATATGGCAGAGATGCTAAAAGACACGTTTATATATGTATCATTTCAGAAACAAATGATATACTCAGGTTTTTGTGTGTTAGCTACATCCATGCAAAGATTCTTAAAGAGGAAAGAGTTAAGCTGTTCTACTCATGGTATGGTAGATTTGTGGCTTCTTTGTTTCTCTTGATTATTTGCACAGGGTGGATGTGCTTGCCAGAGTAGAGGGAGAAAACATCTGTGGGGTATAGTCACACATAATCCCTCTCCATTTCTCTACCCTCTCAGGATGAGTTTGGGGCTCACACTTGCCCAGCATATTTTTTAGGGTGCTGGGTCCAGGGTTCAAACAGTGCAGTCAGCCATATGGAGTCCTGCTGCCTTAAGTATCAAGTCAAGGAGCTAACCCTGTGATTGCTTTTCTTAAAGTGCTCTGTTATGTTTCTTCATGTATACCTAATATATATTTATGAAATATGGGGTTTTTTGTTGTGTGTGTTTGTTTGCTTTTCAGAGGTTTTTGCTATAGGGCGTGTGTGCTCACCAGAAAGACAGAGACAGAAAGTGAGAAATCACTCCCCCAGGGGGGATGGCCACACCACAATCCCTTCTCCTCCATTCTCCTCTCAGGATCTTGGGCACACACGCACACACACCCAGCGTGAGGGCGTGAGCTTATGCCACCGGGTCCGGGACCCAAACCATGGTCTACTACGTGGGAGTCAAGTGACATGTGCCAACTGCTGGTCCCTGAAATATATTTCATCAACATAGATACCTAATCTATTTAAAAAAAACCTGGGGTTTAATAGAAATAACAATTAGGATATCTGATTTATAGAGTTGGAATTGTATGTAGTGCAGCAAATGATTTAAGTTCTTTTGTTTGATTGGTTGGTTCCCCCCACCCTCTGAGAGAGAGAGTTGCATACACAGGTACCTCCAGCAGGGTCTTTACACTGCAGTTCAGCCGCGGCCATCCAGTGTAATGGGCACTTGGGCATAGGAGCCTGTTAAGTACAGGGCAGCAGTCTTTAGGACACAAGCTCAGGGCCTTTCCAAATAGCTTCAGTAGTAGTTGCTGTAAAGATCATCTTTTGTGGGGCCAGCAGGTGGCATAGTGGTTAAGGTTGCTGGACTCCCACATGGCTGATCATGGCTCAAGTCCTGGGCCTGGTTGCTTGCTTTCTTGCTTTCTCTCTCTCACTCTCACTGTCTCTCTCTGTTCAAAGTTAAATAAATAAATAGAATGATTCTTTTTTAAAAAACAAAAAAGATAATCTTTTGTGGAATCTCAAATATTTACTAAGAAATCAGTAGGGTTTTTGTGGTCGTGTGTGTGTGTGTGTGTGTGTGTGTTTTTCCGATAGGGCATGTGCCTTGGCTGGGATAGCGGAGAGAAAGCAACCCCCAAGGGAGGTGGCTACAATCCTTTACCATTGTCCTTTCAGGATTTTGGCACACATACCCAGCATGTTTTTCAAGCCACTGGGGCCAGGACTTGAACCATGTAGTTGGCAATGTGGGATTCAGCTACCTTAACCAACTCACGTAAATATCAGTAACTTTTTTTTTTTTTCCCTAAGAGATTTTTGTTGTAGGGCACATGTGCTTTCTGGAGAGAGAGACAGAAATCACCACCCCTCCTGGGGTGGGGGTGGCCATGCTGCAGTCCCTTCTCCATTCTTCTCTTAGGATTTGGGGCATGCACGCACACACATGTGCCCAGCATGTGTTTCAAGCCACCAGGTCAGGGACTAGAACCACAATCAACTACATGGGAGTCCAGTGCCATAACCATTATGCCATTTCCTGGTCTCAAAATCAGTAACTTTTAAAAATTCAGTCTAATATGTAAATTCTTTGTCCAAGTTCTAGTAGTTTATAATTTGTAGTAAGTATGAGTAAGTAAACACTAGGTAAATACTAAAACATAAGAGAACGTTCATGAATATGCTATTAGAAATAAGGGACCAGCAGTTAGCGTAATGGCTATGTCGTTGGACTCCCATGTAGTTGACTGTGATTTGAGACCCGGACCTGGTGGCTTAAACTCACGCGGGGCACACCAGGCATGTGTGCGTGCGTGCCCAAGATCCCGAGAGGAGAATGGAGGAGAAGGGATTGTGGCGTGGCCATCCCCCCTGGAGGGTGATTTCTCACTTTCTGTCTCTCTGTTTCTCTCTTTCAGGTGAGCGCACGTGTCCTATAGCAAAAACCTCTCAAAAAAAAAAAAAAAAGAAAGAAATAATACTAGGAATACTAAATTGGGTTTGCTGCTTATTAAATTTGAGTATTAGGATGTAACATAAGTCTTTTCAGTATGGGAATTCATTTCATTCTTTTTAAAAATTGCTATGTGGTTCTTGTGCTCCAGAGGGAAGGAAGAAGAGAGAGAGAACCCTTCATTGGGAGTGTGGTCACTCCTCACACCTTCTTCTTCCTTTTTTTATTGTCAGAGAGCAGTGTACTCTAGAGAGAGAGAGAGGGAGAAAGTACTCCTAATGGAACATGGTCATGCCACAGTCCTTTTTCCTCCATTTCTCTTTTCCATCAAGTTTTGAGAACTCATGCACATGTGCCCTGCATGTTTTTCAGGATGCCAGGACCAGGACTCCCATTGCAGTTGGCCATGTGGGAACTGGTCCCCTTAACCACTGTGTTATTGACTGACCCAAGAAATAACTTCGTAATTATATAAATTGTATTATTATTCCAAATACAGTTTAGATGCTTTTAAAAATAATGTTGGTATCCAAAGCACTGATTTCAAATAATTTAGTGCTCTTAGAATTTTTAATACAGGGAACCAGCAGTTACCGTAGTGGCTGTGTCGCTGGACTCCCACGTAGTCGACTGCGGTTCACATCCTGGACCCGGTGGCTTAAAACTCACGCCGGGCGCGTGTGCGTGCATGCCCAAGATCCCGAGAGGAGAATGGAGGAGAAGGGATTGTGGCGTGACCATCCCCCCTAGGGGGTGATTTCTTGCTTTCTGTCTCTATGTCTCTCTCTGTCTGTCTGGCGAGTGCACGCGCCCTATAGCGAAAACCTCTAAAAAAAAAAAAAAGAATTTTTAATACAAAGATATCATGTTTATGAGATGAACTGTTCTTACTGTATATATGCTTTTTTTTGGGAGAGGGTTTTTTTTTGTTTTTGTTTTTGTTTTTTGCTATAGGGCACGTACGTTCACCAGACGGAGGGAGACAGAGAGACAGAAAGCGAGAAATCACACCCCAGGGGGTATGGCCACACTGCAATCCCTTCTCCTCCATTCTCTTCTCGGCCGCGTCCGGCATGAGTTTTAACCCGCCGGGTCCGGGACTCGAACCGCGGTCAACTACATGGGAGTCCAGCGACATAGCCATTACGCTAACTGCTGGTCCCACTGTATATATGCTTTTTCAACTTTTCTTTTTTGGGGGGGTTCTTTAAGATTTTTGGCATAGGGCACTTGCGTTTACTGGAGAGAGAGAGACAGCAGAAAAGAAAGAAATCACCTCTTGGGAGGATGGCAATGCCACAGTCCCTTCTCCATTCTCCTCTCAGGATTTTGGACGTGCACATGCATGTGCCTGGCGTAACTATCAAGCCGCTGGGTCTGAGACTTGGACACTGGTTGGCCATGTGGGAATCCAACACATTAACCATTATGCTACTTGCTGACCCCTACCTTTCCTTTTTTGCTCTTTTTAGTTTGTGAATTTTTGATGTAGTAACAACTGCTGTTGACCTTATTTTTAAAAAGTAATGAACAGGGACCAGCAGTTAGCGTAATGGCTATGTCGCTGGACTCCGACGTAGCCGACCGTGGTTCATTTCCCGGACCCGGTGGCTTAAAACTCACGCCGGGCGCGTGTGTGTGCATGCCCAAGATCCCGAGAGGATAATGGAGGAGAAGGAATTGTGGCATGGCCATCCCCCCGTGGGGGTGATTTCTTACTTTCTGTTTTAGAACAAGGTTAAGTGAATTTTGTGTAAATTTGTATAAAGAAGCTAATTTTGCAAGACAGATTATTTTGTATCATAAGTTTGTGTAGGGATATTTTTGTTAAGGAAAAAATACGTATTTTTTTCAAAGTATCTATGTGTAAAACCCTTGGACAATGGTGAACTCTCATGACTGATAGATTTGCCCTTGTATAGCAACATAATACTATTTATTTAATTTTATTTATTCATTCATTGACCAGAGAAAGACACACATACACAGAAAGAAGGAAAGTGAGAAAGGAGGCCACCAGTTGTGGGACTTGAACCTTGGTCGGCCATGTGGGAGTGTCCAGCACCCTAACCACCGCGCCACCTGTTGGTCCCCAACAACATAATATTATATAACTGGAAAAGCTTAATAACTTGTTCTGCCTTTCTCTATTGCTTCAGCAACATGCCCAAAGCTATCACTTCTACATGATTTGTCTTTCGTAGGGGATTACGAGAAAGTAATGAAAAATTATATTTCTTTTGACCCTTTTTGGCAACATGAAAGGGAATGACTTACCAACTTTTTGAAGCAAGAATTTTTTTAAAAAGTGTTATTTACTTAATTTCATTTAGCATCATTATTCACTTTGGCCAGAGAGAGACACACAGCGAGAGAGCACATGTGAGAGAGAAAGCCGCCAGGTCCAGGACTCGAACCATGGTTGGCCATATGGGAGTCTAGTGCCTGTACTACCCTTTTGAAATGAGAATTTTAAAATTACCTAATAACCATAAATGGAAAAATTAACAGAATGGATGTAGAGTATATGTTAATTCATTAATATATTTACAGCATTTTAGCAACTAAAATTACTCTAAAATAAAAGGCTTTGTTCATATTTTTTTTAAATGGTCTAATGATTTTGTCATAATTTAGTTCATAAATCAATTGGTTTGAAAGAGGAAGTATTTTTTATTCCTACCTTAACTGGAAGAAAATCAATTTAACTTTTTTTTTTTTTTTTTTTTTTAAGGATTCAAGATGACCAACGAAGAACCTCTTCCCAAAAAGGTATGTTTTCCTCACCAGTTTTAAAGTGCTTCATTTGTAAAGACAGAGTTTAAAGGATTGTATATTCTCTGCTTATTTTTGGTTATCTTGCTTTAAAAACAAATATAGCACTGGAGATGTATAAATGTGCTGCATATTTTATCATCTGAGCAATATATTTTTAGAATACTTTCACCTTTCAGGAACATTTTTTTCTTTTAAAGAATTACTTGTTTAATTTTATTTATTCATTTTGTTGAATTTGACCAGAGAGAGGGAAAGTGAGAAAGCAAGCCATCAGGTGCAGGACTTGAACCGCGGTCGGCCACCTGGGAATGTCCAGTGCCCTAACCACCACACCACCTACTGGTCCCCCAGAAACAATTTATTATAGAGATTGTCTCATGTTCTGTTCTTAGCCTTTATTATAGGAATATTTACAGATATATATGTGTGAGTGTATGTGTGTATTCTAATAATGTCCAAAAAGGAGATTACTTCACTAGTTCCTAAAAGTATATTATTCTCTTTCTTAGTTTTAATCCTTTTGGTTGTAACTCAAAATCATTTCTATATTTTTCAAAAGAAGATTATACCTAGTAGATTTTTCGATGCTTACCTTTTTCCTTTTTCTTTTATTCTTTTTTAATTTGCAAGAAGGTGTGTGCACTCACCAGAGGGAGGAACAGTGAGAAAGCACCCAACCTCCAGAGGGGATCACCACTTGGCAGTCCCTTCTTTATTCCCCTCTAGTCTCAGTTTTCTCTTGTTCTGCATCCGTCTTTTTATTGAGTATAACCACTGTTGTTTATGTACAGGTTGAACATCTTTAGTTCAACAATAAAAATCCGAAATGTTCTCAGATACGTAACGTTTTGAGTACTGGTTTTATGACACAGTGGAAAATTCCATTCTAGACATCATGTAGCAGGTTGCAGTCAAAACACTGTAATACAGATATTGTAGATTACCTTCAGCCTAAGTATAAGCTGCATGTGAAACATAAATGAGTTTTGTGTTCAGACTTGGATTTGGTCACCAAAATACCTCATTATGTAAAAACAAGATATTCCATATTCTTAAAAAAAATCAGAAACCTGAAACACATCTGATCACAAGTGTTTTTTTAATTTGTTTTAACTTTGTTAGAAGGTGCATTTGCCTGTCAGGAAGGAAGTAGGGAGGGGAGAGAGAAAGAGAGTATGTGTGATAGAGTACCCATCAGAGTAGTGGCCATGTAGCAATTTGTTTCTTAGGTAGGATTTTGGACATACATGCACAGGTGCCCAGTGTATCTTCAAGCCAGGACTTGAATTGCACGATTGGCCATGTGGGATCCAGCCACCTTAACTACCACACCACTGGCTGACTGGCTTATTTGTTGTTGCTCTTAATTGCCAGAGGGCCATTGTGAGATACCAAATAGATAACCTTTTAAGATTTCTTTATAGTAAAATAGGGTGTTAAAAAAATGATACTATATACTGAACCTTTTAAGCCTCAAACTCTAGATATGTTGCATAAGACTCAGTACAGAGCTTCTTTGGAGAGGAGCTTTGTGTATCTTCAAAGAGAGCACTCAGTTCATATTTGAATTCTCTTTACAGGTTCGACTGAGTGAAACAGACTTCAAAGTTATGGCACGAGATGAGTTAATTCTGAGGTATAATGTTCTTTTTTCAAAAACAAAAATCTTTCTATAAAACATTGTGACTATAATGTTTGTCTTTATGGCAAATGTTAATACAGCTTTGAATCATTTTGCATACCTTTGAACATATTTTCTTGTGGCCTATTATATAAGCACTGAGGAAAATAACATTTCAGGAACTATAAGCACTCACTTGGGTAACTTCTAGAAAAGCAAGTAATCTGTTTTTTGTTTTTTTATTCACAGAGGTAATATGTTCAGAGTTGTTCCATGCTATGGGGAAAAAATCCTGCTTTGAGAGAGTTTTCAGTTTAACAAACATATAGGGTTTTTATTGTGTCTTATTTTGTGTGTAACATTCCAAAAAAATTGTAATCTAGGTAATTAATAAAGTTACTCTTTTTCATAAGAGCTTGGCCAGGTCATTTAACTTGATGTCCTCCATTTTCTCTTTTGTAAGTTGAAGGGGTAGGGTAATATTACCTTTTTAATTTGCTAGAGGGGTTCGTGCATCCTTTTATCTTTCTGTGTTTTATGACTGTGGTTAGCCAGTTTTTTATTTGATACAGCATTTTTCTTTTTAAGATACCAGAGTAATTATGCATTCGCCAGAGAGAAGGGGAGAGAGAAAGTATTCCCCAATGAGATGTGGTTATGGTGTAATTCCTTCTCCATTTCTCCCTGCTACTAGGATTTTGGACACACGTGCACACACATCAAACGTGACTTCCAAGTTGCGGAGGCTGGGATTTGAGCCTCAGTCGGCCGTGTGGGCTCTGGCTTTCTTAACCACTAGGCCACAGGGATGGCCTTCTCATTTCTTTATATGGATGTTCTTGCTTGAGCTTTAATTTTTCTGTTCCTCTGAAAATCCATCATTCTTTTTTTATTTTTTTTTTTTTTTTGAGAGAGAGAGAGGTGTTTGCTATTGGGCACATGCACTCGCCAGAAAGAGAGAGACAGAAAGCAAGAAATCACCCTCCCCGCCCCCCCCCCCCCCAGGGGTGATGGCCACATTGCAATCCCTTGGACACGTACACACATGCATCTGGCGTAAGTTTAAGCCACCAGGTCCAGGACTCAGACTGTGGTCGACTACATGGGAGTCTAGCGACATAGCCATTACGCCAACTGCTTGTCCCTGTTTTTTTAAATTTTGACCAGAGAGACAAAGAGAGAAAGTGAGAAAGCAAGCTACCAGGTCCAGGACAGGAACCGTGGTCAGCCATTTGGGAGTGTCCAGTGCCTTAACCACCATGCTACCTATTGGCCTCCCTATAGTGGTTTTCTAAAATTAAAGTAAAACGATTAGGAAAAACTGGAAAAAAATTTTAAATATTCGCTCTTAAGTAAGCTTAGATATAAGATACTCAAGTTGGGTATTCACCAGGAGACTGAGAAAATCTTTATTATTTATCTGCAATAATTTCTTTTTTTTTTTGGAGAGGTTTTCGCTATAGGGTGCGTGCGCTCGCCAGACAGACAGAGACTTAGAGACAGAAAGCGAGAAATCACCCCCCAGGGGGGATGGTCATGCTGCAATCCCTTCTCCTCCATTCTCCTCTCAGGATCTTGGGCACGCACACACACGCACCCGGCGTGAGTTTTAAGCCACTGGGTCCAGGACGTGAACCGCGGTCGACCACGTGGGAGTCCAGCGACATAGCCATTACGCTAACTGCTGGTTCCCGACTGCAATAATTTCTTAGAGCAGCTTGTATCGTCTCTGTTGAGGGTAGGAAAATATAATAAAAAACAATTCCTTTGTATGCTGATAGCATGTGGCATTTACAAGTGTTGTTCTGACCAATTAAATACTTTTTTTTTTTTAATATAATAATTACTTATTTAGGGGCCAGCAGATGGCATAGTGGTTACGTCTCTGGACTCCCACATAGTTGACTGTAGTTCAAGTCCCAGGTCCAGTGGCTTGAAATCACATCAGGTGCATATGCGTACAGTGCCCAAGATCCCAAGAGCAGAATGGAGAAGAAGGGATTGTGGCATGGCCATTTCTTGCTTTCTGTTTCTTTTTCCAGCAAGTGCATGTGACCTTTAGCAAAAATCTCTCTTGAAGTTACTCATTTCATTTTGCTGCTCTTATTATTATTATTATTAATTTGACCACACAGAGAGAGAAAGTAGGCTGCCAATTCTCTTAACTTGAACCATGGTTGACCATGTGGGAGTCCAGAGCCTTAGCCACCTGCTGGCCCTTTCATACAGTTTTTAAAATACACTACTGAAGTCAGCTGATGGTATTGTGGTTGAGGTTGCTGGATCCCATGTGTCAGGATGCGAGGTTTGTGTCCTGGACCCCATGTCTTGAAAAACATGCCTTGGGACCAGCAGAGAGCGTAATGGTTACATGGCTAGAGGCCCACATAATTGACCACTGTTTGAGTCTTGGACCCAGTGGCTTAAAACTCACACCAGGCACCTCTGTGTGTGTGTGTGTGTGCCCAAAGTTCCAAGAAGAGAATGGAGGAGAAGGGATTGTGACATGGCCATCCCCCTATGGGGTGATTTCTTGCTTTCTGTCTCTGTGGCAAGCGTACATGCCCTATAACAAAAATCCCTCAAAAAAGAAAAGAAAAAGAAAAAAATGCTTTGCATATGTACCCAAAATCCTGAAAGGGGAAATGGTAGAGAAGGCATTGTGACATGATCAGCTCCCATGGGGATGGGGATGCTCTCTCACTTACCCTCTTTTTGTCTTTATCCAGTGAGCACATATGCCCTACAGTAACTTTTTAAAAATTATTATTTATTTAATTTTATTTGTTCATTCATTTAATTTGACCAGAGAGAGACATAGGAAGAGAGAGGGAAAGGGAGAAAGGAAGCTGCCAGGTCTGGGACTATAACCATGGCCAGCCGTGTGGTAATGTCCAACACCTTAACCACCACACCACCTGCTGGTCCCGAGTAAATTTTAAAAATACAAACTCTTGAAAAATACTATGTTCTCATTCTTTTATTTTTATTTATTTACTTTTTTTGGAGAGGTTTTTGCTATAGGGCGCGTGCGCTCGCCAGACAGACAGAAACAGAGAGATAGAAAGCGAGAAATCACCCCTCAGGGGGGGATGGCCACGCCGCAATCCCTTCTCCTCCATTCTCCTCTCGGGATCTTGGGCACGCACGCACACGTGCCCGGCGTGAGTTTTAAGCCACCGGGTCCAGGACGCAAACCGCGGTCGACTACATGGGAGTCCAGCGACATAGCCATTACACTAACTGCTGGTCCCTCATTCTTTCATTTATAAACAATAATTACTATTACTTTGGGAAAGTCACATGGTTTTTCCACAAAATAGCCAAGGAAAAGAACCTTCTTTCCCATATGCGTAGGCACATTTCTTACGTGCTTTTTGTTTTAGGTGAGCAGCACATATGAAATTAGTGGTAGTTTTGTTGTTATTTGGTTGGCTTATTTTTGCCGGAGGGTGCATGCAGTTTCTGGGGAGAGAGAGAAAAAAAAGTGAAAAGGCATCCCTTCATGGGCGATGGTCATGCCATAGTCCCTTCTCTATTTCTCCTTTTGGGATTTTGGGCATGCTTTTTTATGTGTCTGGCCAGAGGATCTGACACTTACCTGTGCAGTCAGCCATGTGCAATCTGGCTGCCTTAATCCCCACACCATTGGCTGGTCCAATGATAATTTTTACTGAGCCTGCAGTCCAAGCATTATCCTGAGCATCAGTGAAATCAAAATGATTTTTTTTTTTTTTTAAGTTTTACCATAGCATGCATGCACGAGCTGGAGAGAGATAGTGAGAGAAAAGGTGACAAATCACCCTGTGGGAGGATGGCCACACGACAGTCCCTTCTCTTCCATTCTCCTAGGATTTGGGGCACATACGCACATGCACTCAGCATGATTTTCAAGCTACCAGGTCCAGAACTTGAACCATGGTCAACAATGTGGGGGTCCAGCACCTTAACCACTATGTCACCTGCTGGCCCAGTTTGTATAATCTTAGGGGAGCATGTTTTGTGTCACCTCAGCAAAGAAAGCCTTTCTCTATATGTCTGTACATCTTCTTTTCCCTGTTTCCAGTAAATTGTGAAAGAGTAATGAAGGGACTGATTTATTATTGGTTAAACTAGATTTATTATGACCTCAAAATTAAAAATCAACCTGAAGTTTCAGTTATTCAGTTTGTGAGTTCATGGGCCAACCCATTGCTTTAGTCATAACATATTGCTCAAAAGAAGCTGGATTCAGGCCAACTGGTGGCCTGGTGTTAAGGAGGCTGTTGGCATGGTGGTTAAGGAAGCTGGATCCTACATGGTTGACTGCACAGTTCAAGTCTTAGACCAGCAACTTGAGAAACACACTGGACACGTGTGTGCCTGCCCAGTACTGAAAGAGGGAGAGATGGTGAGATAAGAATACAACATGACCATCTCCCATTGGGGTACTTTATTGCTTCCCCCCTCCCCCCCCCCAAGAATTATTAGTTGGGACCAACAGTAATGGTTACGTTGCTGGACTTCCCCATAGTCAAATGCGGTTCGAGTCCCGGACCCAGTGTCTTAAAACTCACACCGGGCACGTATGCATGCATGCCCAAAATCCTGAGAAGAGATTGGAAGAGAAGGGATTGTGATGTGGTCATTGTCCCTGGGGGGTGATTTCATGCTTTCTGTCTTTCCAGCGAGTACACGCGCCCTATAGCAAAAATCTCTTAAAAAGGGGGGTGGGGAAGAGGAAGGAAGAAAGAAAAGATTTGTTTTAATTTTATTTATTATTATTTTTTAATTTGCTATAGGGCACGTTCACTCAGCAGAGAGAAAGAAAGTGAAAAAGCAAACCACCAGGTCTGGGACTTGTAATAGGTCAGCCATGTGGGAGCCCAGTGCTTCAACCACCATGCCACCTGCCAGCCCCTCTTTCTCTTTTTGTTTTCAGTGACCACAGGTGCCTTCTAGCACATAAGAGAAAAAGGAGAGAAAGGCTAGAATCATTGAGGATCCAGTTCCCTAGTTCACCTGGGTACACTAGGCATGCACCTATGATCCCAGCTGTCTAAGCAGTCTTGGGGACTGCAACATGAGGGTGCTTGTCTGTCTGTCTTTCTCCTTGTCTGTCTCTCTAATGAAAGAAATACAACTTAAATAAAGTTTAAACATTTACATAATTTTTTTTTTTTTTTTTTTTAGTATATCTAATGAAAGCAATTTCAGAACAACTAACACTTGAATTTATTTTTGTACTAGATGGAAACAATATGAAGCATATGTGCAAGCCTTGGAGGGCAAGTACACAGATCTTAACTGTAAGTTTATTTGAGTTCTAGCTTCCTAAGGACGGAGTGAATAGTGGGTTTTTTTAGACTGTTGTTAGTAACATAGAGGATAGTGGGTTTTACTAAAGCAAATGTGATTTATTTTTTTAAAGAATTTTTTTTCCTTTTTTAAAATAATTGTTTATTTAATTTGACGAGAGAAAGAGAAAGTGAGAACACAAGCTGCCAGGTCCAGGACTTGAACTGTGGTCAATCATGTGGGAGTCCAGTACCCTAACCATCATGTCTCTTGCCAGCCCCTGTTTTTTCAGTTTTTCTATATGGCATATGTGTGTGTGGGGGGAGATAGTAGTAGATAGATACAGATAATAGACCTAGATCTAGATATAGATAGACAGGTCCAGGACTCAAACTACACTCAAACATTGGGAGTCCAGCACCTTTACCACCGTGCCACCTGCTGGCCCCAGCAAATATAATTTTTACTCATACATTTTATTACAAGAACTATGTACATGAATTGTGTAGGGTTATAGAAAATAGGAAGATGAATGAGGTTCTTTAGAAATTCCCAGTTACTGTGTAGCACAGACATATAATGGCATGACTTTTAGTAAAATTATGTGCAAGGGTTTGAGTATAGTGTAGCTAGCCTAACTCAAAACTACTGTTATTTAAAACTTTTCTCGATTTGTCCCTAACCTCTCTTATATAGAAATTTGAATTGAAACATGAGTTACTAGTCTAGAAGGGAGATAATAGGAGCAATCAGTAATTTATGAAAGCTTAAAATATAATATCAAGATATTGGACTAGCAGGTGGTATGGTGTTGAGGTGCTAGATTCACACATGGCCAGCTGTGGTTCAGGTCCCATACCCAGCTCAAAAATTCCAATAGATTGTTAGATAGATAGGTAGGGTGTTTTTTTTTTTTTTTTTTTTTTTTTTTTTTTTTAAAGATACAGCTACACATTTACCAAAATCTTCTAGAAGTAATATACAGGGTGTAATTTGAAACTATTTATAAAACTATATTTCACCTGTTACTGAGTTAGAATGGCATTATTTTGTGAGCATAAGAACCAAGATAGTTTTCCAAGTCCAGTCTTAGTGTTATTCTAAGATTTTAATAATTGTATGACTATATTATAATCCATAGATATCATGAACATTATAAAGATTTAAAGTACTAATTGTTCAATTGTTGGTATTTTTATAAGGAATGCGTTACAAAGTTTTAATTAGGCTTTTTATATACTATAAACAAAAGCATATAATGTAATTTCCTGTGGTCTGCTGGGAACAGTTAGACTTCAGAAACATAATTCAGTCCAAAATGAATTAGGAGTTGTGGAGCACACCATTGTCTCCTAAAGGAGCTCTCATAATCAGTAACAAATACCCTTGTTCAAAAAGTAGTTAGGATGGAAATAAAGAACTTGATTTATTTATTTTACCATGTTTTTATTCTTCTTGACAGAGGTAATTAGAGGTAATTAGAATTTTCTTTTGGTTAATTCAGTTTTGAAATTATTCATAATATTTGGATTTTTTTTAATCATTAGCTAATGATGTAACTGGCTTAAGGGAGTCCGAAGAAAAACTAAAGCAACAACAGCAAGAATCTGCACGCAGAGAAAACATCCTTGTAATGCGACTAGCGACCAAGGAACAAGAGATGCAAGAGTGTACTGTAAGTAGTATTTCAAATTTTTTAAGTCTTTAGTTGAAGAGTTGGTTTTTAATATACATTGTTAATTTTAAATACTTAATGCTAAATATAAATATTTTGTTAATGTACATACATTTTGAGATATAAATATACTAAATGTAAAATTTGGTAGATAGTTCCTCATTGTTAGATTTTTTTAAGAATTATTTAAATTTATTTATCAATATTATTATTTTTTAATTTGCTATAGGGCATGCACACTTATTAGAGAGAAAGCTAGAGAGAGGGAAAGTGAGAAAACAGGCTGTCAGGTCCAGGACTCAAACTGGTCAACTATATGGGAGTCCAGGTGGCTTTAACTACCATGCCACCTGCTGGCTCTCTCATCATTTAGATTTATTAATTATTATTATTTGTGTGTATGTGTGTCCAGAAAGGCAGAATTTTAAGTTATTCTCTGAAATTTCCTTGCTTTATGGGAATTAGTATTTCAATTCAAGATATTTTTAAGATAGCTTGATGTCTGAGGGTATAATTAAAGGAGTTTTTGGTTTCATTACTTCCACTGTCTAAGCAAGCAGTTTTAGATGAGCAGTCTGATTAAACTCTCTTCTCTTAAATTCTGTACATCAAGCTTTATTTTCTAGTGTCAGCAATTTGCGTAATGTCTCCTTTTAATTGTTAGAGCTTTTATTTTTATTATTTGTCATGTTCACATAAATTTGAAATCTAGTGACATGTCTGATAATGTATTAGGTCATTGGGAAAGTCACGACGCATTTTTCTATGCAGAAATGTGTTGTGACTTTTCCGACAACCCAATACCTCATAATTTATACTCAATCTTATGCCATCTTTGACAGTCTGAGCCACTCCTTTGGTTTTTAATATATATTATACTTACAAATTAGAGGCAGCTCTATCCTTGTTGTTTTTCATTTTAAAATCTGATTATTTGGGGACCAGCAAGTGGTGTGTTGGCTAATCCCATATGGCTGACTGCAGTTCGATTGTTGGACTTTGGCGCTGGGTGCCTGTGCATGTATGTGTGCCCAGAATCCTGAGAGGGAAATGGAAGAGAAGGAGTTACAACATGGCAATCCCCACGGGGGGGTGATTTCTCACTTTCCTTCACTCTCTTTTTCTGGTGAGCACATGTGCCCCATAGCAAAATCTAAAAAAAAAAAAATTAATCTAGCTGGTAAAGATACTATTGATAAAAATATGTTGGGACAGGCGTCAGCCAGTGATGTGCTGATTGAGGTGGCTGGATACCACATGACTGATAATGTGGTTCAAGTCCCAGAACCAATCGCTTGAATAACACACCAGGCACACGTGTGTGTGTGCGTGCACGCGCCCAAATTCACAAGAGAATGGAGAAGGAATCGTGGTGTGCACATGCCCCTAAGGGATGATTTCTCACTTTTCCTCTCTCTCTCTCTGTCTCTGTTTCTGTCACTCTGTGTGTGTGTCTCTCTCTCTCTGGCAAGGGCTCACATCCTATAGCAAAACTTAAAATAATGGTACAGTCCCGTCCTGTTTCTTCTAGAAATAGAATGGAAATAAAATGTCCTCTAGGGCTTAATTGCTATCCTTTTACTTTCTGTGCAGATTGTTCATGTTTCCAGTGTCTTTTCCCACTTTGTTTCCTTTCCCAAAGTAACTTCTTTGCCTGTAACTGCCAATGAAAAGAATAGTCTCTATTGTTTCTCCACCTTTCCATCATTTTTTTCTTCTTGTTTCTGCCATTTTAGTTTCTATTCTCATTATTGATAATGTTTTTCCCTGCATGTCGTTAATGTTTTAACAGATTTCTGTTTTATGCAAAGGAATGAATTTTACCTTTAAAGTGCCAACACTTAGATGAATGGTGAAATTGGTAGTGTTTCATTAACACAGCTGTCTTAAATTCTTTCCCTCTCCTTGATTCCTACATTTTTTTATTTTTGAGGTTTTTGCATAGGGCATGTGCACTTGCCTAGAGACAGAGAGGGAGAGAACATGAGAAATCACCTCCCAGGGAGGATGGCCATGCTACAATCTTTTCTCTGTTATCTTATTGGGATTTTGGTCATGCTCACACATAGACCTGGTGTGATTTTCAAGCCACTAGGTCCAGGACTTGAACTGTGGTCAGCCATGTGGGAGTTCAGTGCCTTAACCACTGTGCCGCTGGCCGGTCCCTCAATCCTTACTTTTGACATCATAGTTCAGCTACTTCTTTTCTTCTTGCATAGACAATACGTGCTATTGACTCCTTTTATTCTCCAGCTGTCCTGCATACACTGACAATTTTGATTAAATCATACCTGGTCAAAGCTTGCCCCTCCCATTTTTTTTTAAGAAATATTTTTTCTATGGGGTATGTGTGCTTGCTGGAGAGAGACAGACAGATAGCAAGAAATTACACCCCAGGGTGGGTGGCCACACTGCAATCCCTTCTTCAGTCTCCTCTTGGGATTTTTTGGCACCCTTGCACATGTGCCTATCATGAGTTTCAAACTGCTGGGTCTGGACACAAATTGCAGTTGGCCATGTCAGAATCCAGTGATGTGACCATTACACCATCATTTCAGTTGCAATACAGAGTAAGATTTTATAGGTAGGGTAGCAGGAAAAAAAAACACAAAGGACAAGATTATACAAGAGAACTTTAAAAAGTTCTTGAAAAGTGGAAATGAAATATAAGTTTTATTTTTGTGCAAGAAATTTTGAAATCCAGGGCCAGTCAGCTGGTGTGGTGTTTAAGACAACTGGATCCCACATGGACAGCTACTTGGTTCAAGACCTGGACCCAGTGGCTTAAAAAACATCTACAGTGTGATCATGTGTACCTAAAACCCTGAAAATAGAATGAAGAAGGGATTATAGTGTGGTCATCTCTTCTGGGGATGCTTTTTCACTTTCTCTCTGTCTCTAGTGAGCATACTCATCCTTTAGGAAATTAAAAATATATAGGAGTCAGCAGATGGCATAGTGGTTACATCACTGGACTCCCACATAGCTGACCACAGTTAGAGTCCCGGGTTTGGTGGCTTAAAAATCAAGTGAGGTATGGGACCAGCAGTTGGCGTAATGGCTATGTCACTGGACTCCCATGTAGTCGACCATGGTCCATGTAGTCGACCATGGTTTGAGTCCCAGACCTGGTGGCTTAAACTCATGCTGGGCGCGCATGTGTGCATGCCCAGGATCCTGAGAGGAGGATGAAGGAGAAGGGATTGCAGCTTGGTCATTCCCTCCTGGAGGGCAATTTCTCACTTTCTTTCTCTCTGTTTCTGTCTGTCTGGTGAGTGCATGGGTCCTATAGCAAAAATCCACACACATATTCCCCCGTGCACCCGCCAAAAAAAAATCAAGCCAGTTGCATGTGAATACATTCCTAAGATCCCAGGAGGAAAATGTAGAATAGGGGATTGCACTGTGGCCATCCCTCCCACCAGGTGGTTTCTAACTTTTTCTCTCACTGTGTCTGTCTGTCTCTGTTTCCTGCAAGTGCAGATACCCTAAGGCAAACACCTCCCCCTCCCCCCCAAAAAAGTGAAATGCATCCATAGTTTTTTTATTATTATTATTTCTCAAGAATTTTTTTTAAAGATCCTCGTACATGGCAGTCTCAGATGAAATTTCAGGTGAAGGTGAAAAGAGTTGTTCAGGTCAAGATCTAGAATCTTAGGTGGGATTCTAGGTGAGAGAGAGCCACTGAAGAATTTTTTTTTATTATTGCCAGAATTTTTTATTATTATTACTATTGTCAGGGGTTGGGGCATCACCCCACAGTGGAGTGTATATGTGCCACAATCTTTTCTCCGTTTCTCCATCCTGTCAGGATTTTGGGTATAGATGCACATGTGCTAGTATGTTTTTCAAACCTCTGGGGCTGGGATTTGAACTGTTATTGTCCATGTGGGATCTGGCTCCCTTAATCACTAAGCAGAGGAGTCAGCCGGACTAAAGAATTTAAAAAGAAAATTATTATTTTATTTAACTTTATTTATGTTTTAATTTGACCAGAGAGGAACAGAGAGAAAGCAAGGTGAGAAAGCAAATCGCCAGGTCTGGGACTCGAAGTGTGGTAAGCCATGCAGGAGTCCAGCACCCTTAACCACCATGCCACCTGCCGGTCCCAGGACTAAAGAATTTTTAAACAGATTTATGTCGTTGGTCAGATTTGCATTTTAGATAGATCTTTGTAGCTTGAGTATGGAATATGGATTTGAGAGGATCAGCACTTACGGCAAGAAAATCAGTTAGGGAGCATTTATTTATTTATTTAGCTTTTTATTTAGTAAATACACACACACACACACACATACTCTCTCTCTCTCTTTCTCGCCGGAGCGACAGATAGAAAGCAAGATGCAAGATATCACTCCTCAGGAGGTATGGCCATGCTGCAGTCCCTTCTCCATTCTTGGGCACACATGCATTCAATACCCAGCGTGGATTTTTCTTTTTTTTTTTTTTTTTTAAGCGATTTTTGCTATAGAGCACTGTGTGCTTGCCAAGAAAAGCAATTAATGATGTCAAAGGCAAAAGTAAGGTTCTGTAAGATAGAGATTTTTAAGTTGTTGGATTTGGCAGTTATAAGGCTATTGACCACTTTGGCAAAAGGTTGTTTGGTTGAGAATTGGGGCAAGAAGTAAGTTTGCAGTCATTTGAGTAGGAAGTAGTTACACATCAAAAAGAGATTTATAAATAAAACTACTATTTTTTTTTTTGAGAGGTGTTTTTAAAGTTTTTGTTTTGTTTTGTTTTAAATAAATACCACACATGCCAGAAGGAGAGAACGTGCCCTTCCCAGTGAGACCTGGTCACATGGCAGTCTCCTTTACTCCATCCCATCAGGACCCTGGGTGTATATGTACACTTGCCTTGCATGTTTTTGAAGCCACCAAAGCTGGCTTTGAGACTTCAGTTGGGCATGTGAGACCTGGCTTCCTCCACATAGCCCTTAACTGCTGTGGTACAGGTCCAGCTGAAGATCTTTTCTTTTCCTTTTTTGATTTGCTAGAGGATATGTGTAGAGAGACAGAGAAAATGAGGAAACACCTCTCGGGGCGAATTATGGCCACAGCATAGTCCCTTACCCATTTTCTTCTTGGAATTTTGAGCATGGCATGTTTTTCAAACCACCAGGTTCAGGATTTGAACTACAGCGACCTTAATCACCACCCCACAGCTGATCAAAGATCATTTCCTTAATGAGATTGAGTTTACACAGGGAGTTACTAGGTGATAGATGAGATTGAGAATTTTTTTTTTAAGTGAGACTCTATGGAAAATATATAGGCTCTAGAGGAATTGTGAAATAGGAATTTGGAGGTAACCGAATTTAAAGGGTAGAAAAGAGGAGTAAAGTGATACCAGAGGAGGGGGATAAATGGGTGAAGCAAATAGTGGATTGACTTTCAGCAGGGTTGTTTCTATTTGTTAAAAAAGAGCTGCCATTTTTACCCCCGGTGTTTTGAATTAAGCTAATAAGCACAGGGGGAAAAAATACATCCTTAGGAGTCTTTTTTTCTCAGTAGGTCTGTTTCCCTGGTATCCTTAACTCATGTTTTTAATATTTTTTAAATAATTATTTAACTTTTATTTATGTTTTTTATTTGACCAGAGAGGAACAGAATGAGAGAAAGTGAGGGAGCAAACCGCTGGGTCCAGGACTTGAACCTCGGTCGGCCATGTGGGAGGGAGTCTAGCACCCTTAACCACCACACCACCTGCCAGCTCCCATCTTTTTAATCTTCTTTTTTTTTTTGGAGAGGTTTTTGCTATAGGGCGTGTGCGCTCGCCAGACAGACAGAGACAGAGAGACAGAAAGCGAGAAATCACCCCCCGAGGGGGGATGGCCACGCCGCAATCCCTTCTCCTCCATTCTCCTCTGGGGATCTTGAGCACACATGCACACGTGCCCGGCATGAGTTTAAGCCACCGCATCCGACTACGTGGGAGTCCAGCGACATAACCATTACACTAACTGCTGGTCCCCCCATCTTTTTAATCTTGTTATTCTTTATATTTCTGTCTATTGACAGCCCATTTACTAAGTTAATTTTCAGTGTAAGGCATGGGTTAGCCAAAGAAATTGGTTTTTCCTGGCTTTTTATAATATTCGTTTAACTCTATTTTGTTTATAGGTAAAGCCTGTATTTTGCTTTTAATTGTACCCTGACTTTCATTTAGTCTTTTGCTAGTCAGAATAGTCGGAGTAAAAACTAATTAAAACATATTGCTCAGTTTTTTCTTCTCTGTCACATGGAATTTATCCTGCTCAGATTTGCCACTCTTCATGACAAAAATATTGACTATTGGGACTTTGTAAACTTAACTAGCTCCAAGCTGTGTTGTAGAGACTGTTTTATACCACAGCACATGATATATGCACTATAAGGCATGTCCTATTGTTGGCCTTGTATTGAATAAGCACTTGTACATTTTCTTTTTTCTCCCCTTTTTGTGGTTTGTCATAGAGTGAGTGTGCTCACCAGAGAGAGATGTGAGAGGAGTGAGAAATCACACACACACACACACACACCCGGGAGTATGGCCACACTACTACTGTCCCTTCCTCCATTTTCCTCTTGGGATTTAGGGCACGGACATGCATCCAGCTGCCTTAACCCTGTGCCACCTGCTGATCAAAGCTATTGTTTGTTTGTTTTTTTAAAATAGTCCACTGGGATTTTTCTTTTTTTTTTTTTAAGAATTATTTAACTTTATTTGTTTATTTTAATTTGACCTGAGAGGGACAGAGTGAGAGAGAAAGAGAGAGGGAAAGTGAGAAAGCAAGCCACTAGGCCCAGGACTCAAACCATGGTCGGCCATGTGGGAGTTCAGCGCCCTAACCACCACGCCACCTGCAGGTCCCAGCAGGTAGGAATTTAATAATTACTTACTTTTTTATTTATTTATTTATTTTATTTTATTTTATTTTATGTTTGAGAGGTTTTTGCTATAGGGCGCGTGCGCTCGCCAGACAGACAGAGAGAGATAGAGAGATAGAAAGCGAGAAATCACCCCCCGGAGGGGATGGCCACACCGCAATCCCTTCTCCCCCTTTCTCCTCTCGGGATCTTGGGCACACACGCACACGCGCTGACATGAGTTTAAGCCACCGGGTCTGGGACTCGAACCGCGGTCGACTACGTGGGAGTCCAGTGACATAGCCACTACGCTAACTGCTGGTCCCATATTAATTACTTTTTTAAATCATCGTTAAGTTAAATAAGGAATATTCATTTGCTCAATTAAATTTATTTCTTAGTCCACTTAATATATTTGTGGCTTTTACTCAATTTATGGTCAGAAATCTTTACAAATTACAAAACTGTAATCTTCATTAAAGCATTAGATCTACTTTGAGTATGAGTAAAATTGTATGCTAATAATTGTATTTCACATTTTAGAAATGTATTTTTAGTGTACTTATAAACAGTACAACTGAAGTCAAAATTGAAGGTTTAATGTGTAAGTAGAAGGGTTCTGGTAAGGTGGGATAAACTCTAGATTGAGAGTTAAGAAACCCGAGAATTAAAATTCTAGTTCTGTTTCAGACATTGAACTGTAACCATATCCTTGAACAATTGGCTTTTAAAACTTTTTTTAAATAATTATTTCATCAAACTTTATTTACTTCTTTTTTTTTTTTTAATTTGACCAGAGAGGGATAGTGAGAGAAAGAGAGAGAGAGAAAGAGCGAGAAAGAGAAAGAAAGTTGCCAGGTCTGGAACTTGAACTGTGATCGGCCACATGGGAATCCAGCGCCCTTAACCACCATGCCACTTGCTGGCCCCAGCTTATTAACTTTTAATAATCAGTTCAGACTACTTGACTTACCTTCTTGATTTACAATTCATTTCTGCTCAGAAGGGGAACAAAATGAACATACACTTTATTTTGGTTTGATGTGCTCTTGAGTTTGTTTTTATAAAGCTGTTCTGAAACTCATGTAGATATAAGTATTGTTTTATAATCAATCAATTTATTGTTTTTTGGGGTTTTGTTTTTGTTTTTGTATTTTTGAGAGGTTTTTGCTATAAGGCTTGCGCACTCACCAGAAAGACAGAGAGATAGAAAGGGAAAAATCACTCCCCGGGGTGGATGGCCACACCACAATCCCTTCTCCTCTCAGGATCTCGGGCACGTACGCACGCACACACACCAAGCATGAGTTTAAGCCACCGGGTCCAGGTCTCGAACTACATGGGAGTCCAACGACATAGCCATTACACCAACTGCTGGTCCCTTTTTTAAAAAATTGTTTTTTTATTTCCCCAAGGCTTATTAATTATTTAATTCCATATGTTATTATCATTTATCAATTTCACCAGATAGAAACAGAGAGAGAAAGGGAAAGTGAGAAAGCAAGCCACCAGGTCTGAGACTCAAACCACGATTAGCCATGTGGGAATCCAGTGCCTTTAACCACTACGCCACCTGCTGGCCCCTATAATTATTATTTACTTTTATTTTTATTTTTTTTTAGAGGTTTTCGCTATAGGGCACGTGCGCTCGCCAGACAGAGAGAGACATAGAGACAGAAAGCAAGAAATCACCCCCCAGGGGGGATGGTCACACAGCAATCTCTTTTCCTCCATTCTCCTCTCGGGATCTTGGGCACGCACGCACACGCGCCCGGCGTAAGTTTTAAGCCACTGGGTCCGGGACGCGAACCGCTGTCGACTACGTGGGAGTCCAGCAACATAGCCATTACGCTAGCTGCTGGTTCTCCCTATAATTAAATTTTATAAACATTTTTTTTTTCTTCTAGCGGGTGTGAGCATTTTAAATAATTATGATGATTTCAAGGGGACTTTTTTAATGTTTTTTTTTCTTTATTCATGATCGAGTGCATATATGACAAAGGAACCCTCTACATTTCAGGCGGTTGGGGCCAGGATTTTAACTGTAGTTCCCATTGTAGGATCTGGCTTGGCTTTTCTTTTCTTTTTTTTTAGAGAGAGATTTTTGTTATAGGGTGCATCCATTCACCAGAGATACATAAAAAGAGAAATAACCACCCAGGGGAGATGGCTACACCGCAATCCCTTCTCCATTCTCCTCTCAGGATTTTGGGCATGCATGCACATATGCCTGGCATGAGTTTTAAACTGCCAGGTCCAGGATTCAAACCATGGTCAACTACATAGGAATTTAGCCACATAATCATTACTCCATCTGCTGGTCCTAGATCTGGCTTTTCTTTAGTAGTCCATTACTACTGTGCCATGAGTCCGTCCCTTTTGTACTGTTTTAATTTTGGTGGCAAAGAATAGAACCTTTTTATTTTAAAGTCCCAAATGTGGAGATGTAGTAACATGACTTTGATTTCTACATGAATAACCTTAAATAAATAGTTGGTATTTTTGTTCCCTTGAGGGGAAGGCAAGGTTTTAATTTGACAAGAGTGTGTGTACTAGAAAAATAGAGAATGAAAATGAGGAAGCATCCCCTGTGGGAGAATGGTCATGCCATAATCCCTTCTCCTCCATCCCCTTCTTTTGAGACTTTGGATACACATACATGTGCACCTGGTACATTTTCAAGCTGCTGGGTCTGAAGCTCCAACCATGCAGTTGACCATGTGGAATCCAGCTGCCTTCACCACCACACCACAGACTGGCTAAATAGAGTTTTTGTTTTTGTTTTTAAAGGTTTTAGCCATAGGGCACCTGTGTTCACCAGAGAGAGGGCAAGTGAGAAATCTCACTGCCTAGGGCGGTTGGTCACACAGCAATCCCTTCTCCTCCATGCTTCTCTCAGTATGTGTATCCAGTTTGATATTCAAGCCTCCAGGTCCAAGACTCAAACTGCAGTAGGTCACATGGGAGCCCAGTGTTTTAACAACCATGCCACATGCTGGCCCCTCAGTAGTTGTTTTTAATTTGTACTTTTTCTAGACAGTTTTAAGGTCAAAGGGGAGAAGGGCTTAATGAGATGATAAATCAAATAGGAAGGAGTTTACCTCTTCTTATGTGTGTTTCCTTTGATTTGTTAGTAATTGGTTCTTTTGCTTTGCGCAGACTCAAATCCAGTACCTCAAGCAAGTCCAGCAGCCGAGTGTTGCCCAACTGAGATCAACAATGGTAGACCCAGCGATCAACTTGTTTTTCCTAAAAATGAAAGGTGAACTGGAACAGACTAAAGACAAACTGGAACAAGCCCAAAATGAACTGAGTGCCTGGAAGTTTACGCCTGATAGGTAAACAAATCATACTCCCCAGTCAAGACTTCCCTGACAGTCCCACTACGAGAAAGCTGTGGTGGGACAGCCAAGTACTCGTTTCCACACCAAGACTCAGACTTTTTGAGCCAAAAAAAAGCCACATTCTTATACTGTCCAGCTTGTAATGGTTAATGTAAACTTACCAGATGAACCTTGTATTTCAGCTTTTTTCTCTTCCCCTTCCCCTTGCTTCAGAGGCCTGATGCCGTCGGACTATTCCGAAGACGTGGTCATCTCCGAAAAATTCCCCTCCTAGAACATGTAGACACTTGAGAAATGTTTCTGTTTGAAGAAAATAGAGGGAGAAACAGAAGTCTTAAGTCTGTGGCACACTGTGTCTTCAGACTGTTTGGAGGAATGAAAACCTAGAGATTTTAAATCATGAATTGAACATGTAAAATTCCAGTAAAATGTAAAGATGGAATACGCATCGCTCTTAACCTTGAGCATAGTGACTTAGACACTGTATGTCAGTTTTGCCAATAAGACTGTGGACTTCATGATTGTTACTGAACTTCTGGGTTAAAACTCAAATGAGGTGAATTTTGCCTTTAAAGGGTTTATTTGCTAAGAACGAACTTCTAATAGTCATGAGAGAATCAAATGATAGATGTCAGTACAAGTAGTGCATATATTTAACCATTTAATTTGGGGCTCTGTTTTACTTTATTGAGCCTTAAATCGATGTGGTTTTAATCAATGGTTTGTTCTTTGAATGGTTTCAAAAACTGTAGATAATCTTACTGAGGACTGTACAAACATGGAGGTGTGGTATCAAACTCCAGGTCAAAACTGTTTGAAGCATTATAAGCATTCATTTCACAACTAGATTGTATAAGGACATTGGCTGTGATGAGACCTACTGCGTTACCTTTTTATTTTTTTTTAATAGTGAACGTTATGAAATCCCCATTCCATTCAACAGGCACATGTTAAAAGAGCATTGTCGTTGGTGTTAATGGGGGAATGTGTTCCTTCATTGTATTTAAGCCTTTTGTATTGCACTCTTTATATTAAATTAAATGTGCCTTGAAATAGTTGGTTTTTTTTTTTTTTTAAGTTCTAGGAATACTATGATGATTTTGTTGCACTCTTAACATTTTAATTTGGGGGGCGCTGTAGAGAGCAGATTGATTTTGGAAAAATTGTTGCTGTGCTCTTCAAAGTGAAGGACAAGGCTGTATCTCATTTTTGAAAAACCTACTTAATTCCAGCTGGTATCATAAGAGACAAGGGGACTTGACATTTGTTACTTTTTGACACCTTGTCCCAGGATATTGCAATAGAGGTTAATGTGGGACAGCTTCACAGGGTGCCTGTCAGAAGACTGGGGAAATACTGTATTGGAACTGTGGGCTGGCAAGTAAGATATTGTGTGAATTGACAAAAGGTCTAGTGATCATTTATAGTAAATTCATTTGATCATTTAGATAAATGAGGCATTATTTTCTTCATGCTTCCATCCAATCCTGGAGGTGAATTTTTTCCTCAGATCATTCTTTAAGTCACCAATTCGAATTTATACTTGGTGATAATGGAGTCTAAGATGAGTGGAAGATAAATGTTCCAGCTTGTCCCAACGTTTAAGTGCAGTTTTAACAAGGGTGACTTAAGTTCTCTCTTAATCACTCAAATCAATTGTAAGTATCTTGTATGTTCATGCTTTAGGGAACTGATTGTGGGGCAGTGGGTGGGTTGAAGAAGTCTTTTGTGTCACTTTTGAACAAGAAATTTGCTTCAAAATTCTTATTTGTGGAGATTGCAGGGTAAGTAACCAACTGTGTTTGAAATTAGTTTGTTGTTCTTCCATTAAGACTTGTATATATTTTATGCCTCACAGAAATATCCTATGTATATTTTTATTAGGTCAAGAAGTAATTCGTAAATGTATTATAACACTCTAATTTAGCCAGCATTTTTCTTTGCCACTTAGGTGACAGTTGCTTTGAGATCTGTAGACTTTATTTTGTTCTTGAAATTTCTTCTTTTAATTAATAAGGTAATACATACTCATGTATAAAATTGAAGCATTGACTGTTGAGAAAGGAGGAGATGAAACATAAGGGTCATTCTGTTCTCCAGGAGCAGTACCGTTGTTCAGTTTCATGGATATCATCAAGATAATTTTTATTCATGTACAATCATTTTATGTATATTAAAAGAAGTGTGATCATTCCATACATACAAAGGACTTGCAACTTTTTTCCTTTTCCTACTTTATTTTTTGAACTTTTTTCTCTTTTTTGCATACATCTAAACTACTGTGCTTTTAATGATTGCATGGCTTTTCCACTATATTAATGAATCATAGTCTATTTTAATCACGTATAAATAGGTGAGTTTTGTTTTGTAAAATTAGGCTATGAGCCAGAGTTTGTTAGATACTATAACTACATCATTAATTTGAAATGAATAATGCTAAATCATGTCTGCCTGGAATAACTCAGATGGGATGGTTTTGTTTTTGTTTTTTCTCCAGATGGCATGTGTGCTATCTAGAGAGAAACAGAGGGAAAGGGAGAAAACACTCCCAAAAGAGCACGGTCACAGCACAATTTCTTTCTCCAATTCTCCACTTATTGGGTGTATGAGTGCACATGAACCAATAGTATTTTTCAGGCCATGAGGGCTGGTGCTCGCCCCTTGTGGTTGGTAACGTATGATACGGCTGCCTTAACCACCATGCCACACAGCTGGCCCTGGGTTTTGTTTTTTTAACTTTCTTATCTGTTTGTTTATTTTTGCCAGATGATACATGCATTTGGCATCCTCCAGCGGGGGTATGGTTATGCCATAAACCTTTTTACCCATTTCTCTATCCTGTCATGATTTGGAGCATACATGCACAATGCACTTGGCATGTTTTTCAAGCCACTGAGGTAGGGATTTAAACTAATGTTGGCCATATTGGATCTTGTTCTACATGCAGGGTGCTCGATCATTGCACTATCAGTCCAGCCCACAGGTTTTTGTTTTGTTTTGTTTTCTTGTATTTTCTTTAAGAGAAATTTTTGCTATAGGGTGTGTGTGCTTGCCAGAGAGACAGAAAGCAAGAAATCATCCCCTAAGGGAGATGGCCACACCACCAAATTCCTTTTTTCGGGATCTTGGACACACGTGCACACATGTCGGCATGAGTTTTCAGCCGCCGAGTCCAGAACTCAAACCACGGTCAACCATGTAATTGTCCAACAGCATAACCTTTATGCCATCTGCTGGTCTCCATCACTCAGTTTTGATTTTGAGAGAGTTTCTCTGAATTTTCTTTTCTGCTTTTAGTTAAAATACTTTGTTTCTGTAACAATGCATGCATTTTAGAGTGTTTGAGAAGGGTATTTTTCAGTATTTTTCTGTTTGTATTTAATTATTCATATGTACATATCTTGGAGGTTGGCTCCCTTAATAACTGAGGCATTGTACAGTGTTCACTTATTTTTTTAAAATATCATTTTATTTAACTTTATTTCTTAATTTGACCAGAGAGAGAGAGAGAGAGGGAAAGTGAGAAAGTAAGCCGCCAGATCCAGGACTTGGACCATGGTCAACCATGTGGGATTAACCAGCACTCTTTTTTATTTTTTTTGGAGAGGTTTTTGCTATAGGGTGCATGCGCTCGCCAGACAGACAGAAAGCGAGAAATCACCCCCCAGGGGGGATAGTCACGCCACAATCCCTTCTCCTCCATTCTCCTCTCGTGATCTTGGGCACGCACGCACACGCGCCTGGCGTGAGTTTTAAGCCACCGGGTCCGGGACTCGAACCACGGTCGACTACGTGGGAGTCCAGCGACATAACCATTACGCTAACTGCTGGTCCCAACCAGCACTCTTAACCACTATGCCACCTACTGGCCCCAAGTGTTCACTTATTTTTATGAACCCTTGCCTTGGAGTATTTTCTATGCTGTTTGCTTTGTCAGTTATTTTGATTTTAGGAATGGGCTGTCATTTTTTTTTTTTAATTCCACAAACAGTAACTTTTTTTTTTTTCTTTTTTTGGTAGAGGTTTTTGCTATAGGGCGCATGCGCTCACCAGAAAGACAGAGATAGAGAGAAAGTGAGAAGTCACCCCCCGGGGGGATGGCCACGCCACAATTCCTTCTCCTCCATTCTCCTCTCGGGATCTTGGGCACGCACACACACACGTGCCCGGCGTGAGTTTAAGCCACCAGGTCCAGTACTCAAATCGCGGTCGAGTACATGGGAGTCCAGCGACATAGCCATTACGCTAACTGCTGGTCCCCAAACAGTAACTTACAATTCTCACTTTTTTGTGATGTCAGCACAATACAGATTTTATGTGGCATAATTAATAAAATTACATCAAATTATAAATTACAGAATATGTAAGAGAAGTGATTTTGAACAGGTATTTACTTATAAATAGTTAAGACATTTTTTCCTCTTTAGTTTTTTTTTGCAATAGAACATATGTGTTCAAGAGCCAGAAAGTGAGAAGTTACCCCCGTGGGGGAGGGGGTGTTGGCCGTGCCACAGTCCCTTCTCCTCCACTCTCCTCTTGGGATTTTGGACATGTGCACACACGTACCCAGTGTGATTTTTCAAGCTACTGGGTCTAGTGCAAAGTCAGCCATTTGGGATTCAACATCTTTAACCTCCACACCACCTGCTGGCCCAAGATAAGACCTAAAAAAAATTAGGAGGGGGCTTAATTTGAGTCATGAATTAATGTACCTTACCATTGAGTTTTTTCCTAATCTCTATTACATTTATATAAAAGTCAAGAATTTTCAGTTTACCTGGAAAATACCAGTGATACATACTTCACGAGAAATGGCATTCACTATCTTTGACAGTGAGTTCTAACTCTTCCTTTGCCAGGACCCGCTTTGTGGAACGGGTTTTTCTGAGTGGGGAGGCTGTGAATTAGAAATAAATATAAGAATGAACACACAGATATACAAGTGAAGTGAAGATCGGGTGGGCCCAACTTCTCAGATGAAAAGCTGTGACCCGAACCAGCGTCAGGTTTATTCTTTCAAAGGACAGAAAATGGGAGAAGAGGAAATGGAATACAATGCCAGTTTTTTTATGTAAATTGTCTGAAGATGTGAAAACAACTGGTACCATGTAATTTTTCTGATCTTTTTTGGATAAAATCTGATAAACACTTGTGGCTTCCGTTAGCTTGATACTGCTTTGCTATATCAACAACAGACAGTTAGCTTTTTATATACAAATGTTTTCATAGCTATGTAAAGGAAGCTCACAGAAGCAAGTTTCTGCATGTGTCTGAAGGTCGCCATGTTTACTCAGTTGGCCTCTCCACATTCCTTCTTGTTTAATTTCTAAGCACTTGTTCAGTAGAAGCTAATGTGTCCAGTAGAAGCTAACCTGTCGGGGTCCTGATGGCAAAGAGGAAATTGGGAGCTCCACAAGCAATGAAACAGCATCAGCTAATACAGTTGCCATATTATCCCATGGCAACTCATTGCTTTCATCTTGGGTTCCTTTTACTGTTTCATAGGATTTTTTTTTTTTAATTGCTAGAGGGCATGTGTGCTTGCCTGAGAGAGAGGAAGAGGGAGAAAGCACTCCCCAATAGGGTGTGGTCACTTCGCAGTCCCATCTCCATTTCTCCATTCTGTTGGAATTCGGGGTGCACATGCACTCAGCATATTTTTTAATTCACTGGATCTGGGATTTGACCTATGGTTGGGAATGTGGGATATGGTTCCCTTAACCATTAGACTGTGGGACCAGGCTTCCACAGATTTTGTAAGCAAACTTAATTACAAACCTCTTTGAATCATATCAGGTCAGAACACAATGCTATATATAAAAGAACTTTGCTACACTACAAAGAAAGAATTATTTAAAAAGTGCTCTTATTTTTAAAGATCTAAGACTCAATAAGATCAGGTGCTTTTTTTTTTTTTTTTTAACGAAATTGTTGGGCAAGTGAAAATCTTACTTAATAAGGAAAGACTAGAATAGAACTGTTTTTAACCAGTAAGGTCATTTTGGACTTAACCTAATGACAAGAATGTCAAACTGTCCAATCTGAATCTCAAAGGTTATACCACAATTATATACTTAGATCCTTTTATAAGTGGTAATTTCTACCGTTATTGCTGAAGTTAATTAACAAGTAGTAAAGTTTTATTGGGAGATTGGTATTTGGAATTCTAATTTCATTTTTGCTATTGTTAAGTGTATTTATATAGTTTCTGTGTGTTGCATTAACATTTGGAAACTAATTGGTCGTGAGTATGGTATTCCTACTTTGGCAGGTATTTCTGTGTTTGCATTACTTGTAATAAGTAACCCTTGATCTTATTTTTATATCACAAGGATGGTCTTCCTTCCTTTTATTTTAAATTAAGGTTTTTGCCATAGGGTCGGCATACTCACTAGAGAGAAACAGACATTGAAAGGGAAAGTGAGAGAAATCACCTCCCCAAGGGGCGTGGCCATGCCACAATCCTTTCTCCTCCATTTTTCTCTAGGCATTTCAGGCATGCATGCATACACACTGGTGTGAGTTTCAAACCACTGGGTCTGGGGACTCAGGCTGCCATTAGTCCCTGAGAGTTCAGCACTGTAAGCACTACACCAATGCTGGCCCTACAAAGATGAACTTTTGTTTTTATTATTACTATTTTAAGAATGATTTCATTTTTAAAAAATTATTTTACTATTTTTTAGAGAGAGATTTTTGCTATAGAGCATGTGCGCTTGCCGGAGAGACAGAGACAGAAGGGGGGGGGGGGGGCAAAAAATCACCCTCCCAGGGATGGCCGCACTGCAGTCCCTTCTTTTCTTGGGGTTTTGGGCAGGTACATACTGTGCCTGGTGTGAGTTTTAAGCTGCAGGGTTCAGGACATGAATTGTGGTCTACTGTGTGGGGAGTCCAGCGACCCAACCATTATACCATCTGCTGGTCCCTATTGTTATTTTTATTTATTTATTTATTTTTTACTAATTTGGCCAGAGAGAGCGAGCAAGAAAGAGAGTGAGAAAGCAAGCCACCAGGTCCAGGACTAGAATTGTGGTCGGCCATGTAGTAGTCTAGCATCCTAACCACCACACTATCTGCCAACCCAAGATGATCTTTTAAACATGAATAAAATCTAAGTCCATATTAGTAATATAAAAGTAAGTAAATAAGGGACCAGCAGGTGGTGTGGAGGTTAAGGTGCTGGACATTCCCACATGGCCGACCAGGGTTCAAGTCCTGAATCTGGTGGCTTGCTTTCTTTCTTCTTCTTTCTCTCTCTCACCCTTTGTCTCTCTCTGTTCAAATTAAAAACTAAGTGAATGAATAAATAAAATTAAATAATTTTTTTTTAAAAAAGTAAATAAATAAAATATACTTAGTATCAGTTGAAGACTGCACAAAAGTGGGACCAGCAGTTAGCGTAATGGCAATGATGCCCACGTAGTCGACTGTGGTTCGAGTCCCGGACCTGGTGGCTTAAACTCAAGACGGGCGCATGTGCGTGTGTGCCCAAGATACCGAAAGGAGAATGGAGGAGAAGGGATTGCGGCGTGGCTATCCCCCGCCCTGGGGTGGGGGTGATTTCTTGCTTTCTATCTCTCTGTCTCTGTCTTTCTGGTGAGCGCACATGCCCTATAGCAAAAACCTCTCCAAAAAAAAAAAAAAAAAAAAAGACTGCACAACAGTATATATATCAGTTAAGGGATTGATAAGTAGAGTCTTGAGGTTTAAAAAAAATCAGTTCATGAAATCGATATATTCTTGATAGGTATGGAAGAGGGATGTACCAAAGAACTACCTATTAAGGGGAATCCATACTCTAAAAGATTTTCTAACAGGAATACATACACGTCATAGTTATAGCTACTGATATTTATATGTTAGGTATTTTAAAGAAATACATATTTGTAAATTGATGTGACATGTAACTTTAAATTTTTTTTCTGTTTGATAATGCTAAATACCTTAGTGCTGTACTAATACTGGTATATCTAAGGTGTGTGTTGATTAACTAGTCTGTTTCTATTTCAAATGTTGGTTTGGGATGATAGAAGATTTCAGAATTGATTGTCAATGTATTAGAAACAAAAAGCAGCGATTTGTGCACTTTTCTTTTAGGATTTATTGCTGCTGTGTTGGGAAAGTAGTGAAATGTGAAAGATAGATGGATGTGTTCCAGAAAAGAAGATGGTACTTACATCTATCACTGTAATAATTGAAAGCAAAGAAGGTTGTAGAGAGTTTTATCTTCATTTTGTGATGGATGGCTCTTTCCTTTGCAGCCAAACAGGCAAAAAGTTAATGGCGAAGTGTCGAATGCTTATCCAGGAGAATCAAGAGCTTGGAAGGCAGCTGTCCCAGGGACGTATTGCACAACTTGAAGCAGAGTTGGCTTTACAGAAGAAATATAGTGAGGAGCTAAAAAGCAGTCAGGATGGTAAGGGGTTTTTTGAAAAGTTTGCCTAACTGCACTGGCTTTAAAAAAAATGCCAGTCATGAATATTATAAAGTAGATTTTTGTACATGCTTATCTCTGCCCATGGTTATATAAAATTATGAGTGAAGCATTTCTGGTTGAGTCAACAAACAATGCCATTTAATTTTAGTATACTTTTAACTCAGTCTCCTAATTGTTTACTGTACAATGTCATAAGCTTTTTTTTTTAAGTACTGAATTTTATTTTATTTTTTAAATAATTATTTAATTTTTATTTTTTCATTCACTTATTTTAATTTGACCAGGGAGAGACACAAGTAGAGAGAGATAAAGTGAGAAAGCAAGCCACCAGGTCCGGGACTTGAACCATGGCTGGCCATGTGGGAGTGTCCAGCACCTTAAACACCAGGCTACCTGCTGGTCCCCAAGAAGCTTTTTTTTAAGTGGGATGGGTTTCAGTGAAAAATAGGAAGTTGTATTAATATGTTCAGATTTATATTTGCCACTTGAATGGGAGGACATGTTTCTCTTAATTGTAAATCTTGGAAATATTTGGCAATTTTCAGTGTTCTAAAATGGTATAATGGTAATACTTTTAGGATCCTAGTTGGTGAATAAGCAATTTAACGTTTAGATTTACTAAGACTAACCAGACTTAGTTGTTAGCTTCTATCCTTTTTTGTGCAAGTGTGCCTGCATCTGTGTTGTTTCCTCTCCTGAGGAAACTTAATAGGAAAATATTCAACTTTTTGAAAATTTGAGAATTAATTTATCTGTTGATCAAATGCAAAGATCAGTAGCCAAGTAATATCTCTAAAACTTTCTTTTCAAAGTTACAGTTCTTAACTTTAAAAAAAAAAAAAAAAAGATTTTTGCTGTAGGGCTGGAGAGACAGAGAGACAGAAAGCAAGAAATCACCCCCAAGGGGGATGGCCATGCCGCCACCCCTTCTCCATTCTCTCCTTGGGATCTTGGGCACACATGCACACCCATCTGGCATGATTTTGCAGCCACCAGGTCCCAGACTTGAACCCTGATCAACTGTGTGGGAGTCCAGCAGTGTAACCATTATGCCATCTGCTGGTCCCAGTTTTTGACTCTTAATAACAATCAGTGAAGGAATTTTTTTTTTGGGGGGGGGGCACCTTTTTAGAATTTAATGGATGCATGTATTTTAACAACCTTCGAGAATTATTATGTTTGTTCATGGGACCAGCAGTTAGCATAATGGCTATGTCTCTGAACTCCCATGTAGCCGACTGCAGTTCGAGTCCCGGACCTGGTGGCTTGCTGTCTCGCTTTCCCTCCCTCCCTCCCTCCCTCCCTCCCTCCCTCCCTCCCTCTCTCTCTCTCTCATCAAATTAAAATGAATGAATGAATAAATAAAATTAAATAAATAATTTTTAAAAAAGAATTATATTTGTTCTTGTGTGTTGAATAGTCCTTGGTTAATGCAAATGCCTCTTTGGAGTGTTAGGGGCCCACTGTGTCCTTAAGGCTGTGGAGCTGCTGTGGAGCTAAGACACTGGTTAGGAGGATGAGGAATAAGGGGATTGGCCATGGTAGGTCCACTGGTAAACCTGGGTCAGATGTTCAGGCTATATTCAGTTGTATATGGCAAGATCGTTCAAATCAATTTTAGCTTGATTGCTTTAGTATATTAAACATCTGACTTCTCATAAAACAAACTCATTTTTGAATGGCTGTTTCAAAATTCTGAGCAAAAAAGATACACTGTTACTGTTTTAGATTTGTTCACTTACCAAATATTTTTTGACGACCTGTCTTTGGCAAGCATGTCAAGAAATATTATAAAATATGTTATGAGAGATATTAAAGTTGATTTGACTTCCCTTTGCACAGAACTGAATGACTTCATCATTCAACTTGACGAAGAAGTGGAGGGTATGCAGAGTACCATTCTAGTTCTTCAGCAACAGCTGAAGGAGACGCGCCAGCAGTTGGCTCAGTACCAGCAGCAGCAGTCTCAAGCCTCAGCCCCAAGTACCAGCAGGACTACATCTTCTGAACCTGTAGAACAGGCAGAGGCCACAAGTAAAGACTGCAGTCGTCTGGCAAATGGACCAAGTAATGGCAGCTCCTCCCGTCAGAGGACGTCTGGGTCTGGATTTCACAGGGAGGGGAACGCAGCTGAAGATGACTTTCCTCCTTCTCCAGGGAATGATAATAAGGCCTCCAACAGCTCAGAGGAGAGAACTGGCAGAGGTAGTAGTTACGTAAACCAGCTCAGTGCGGGGTATGAAAGTGTAGACTCTCCCACGGGCAGTGAAAACTCTCTGACACACCACTCAAATGACACAGACTCCAGTCATGATCCTCAAGAGGAAAAAGCAGTGAGTGGGAAAGGTAATCGAACTGTGGGTTCCCGCCACATTCAGAATGGCTTGGACTCAAGTGTAAATGTACAGGGTTCAGTTTTGTAATATTTTTCCAGCAAATTTTTATACAGTGTCATTTACTTTGGGAGAGGATACTGTCTAGAAAATTAATGCATACTTTTGTCACAATTTGCCTTTTTGTGGATGTGTGTGTTTGTTTTTGTTTTTTTTTGGTTTTTTTTTTTTTTTTGCTGTTCTTTTTTTCCCCTTCTGCTTCAATACCTCTGCCTCTTTGGAAATTGTAACAGTTAATTACTTTGTTGCTAAAAAAGACATTTTGTGTAGGGTCAAGTTATTTTTATATGAGTTAATGTGAAGTTGTAAATGGAGATTTTCCCTTAAAGTGTAACACAATGATGTCTGTATAAATCTGTCTCTCTAGAACCCGTGCTGTGTAAGGGCACTCTTACTCATGCTGTTGTTACACTTACGCACCATTCAAACTGTTAGAGTAGATGTGGGTTTACGACTGCCAAGTTTGCCCAGTACAGTAGTTTTTATCACTAAAAGTTGGACTTGTTGATGGAGTCCTATAGTAGTTTCAGTGTTAGATACAGTTTTTTCCACCATACATCTGTGCATTTTCTCTTTAGGTGACTGAATGTTTAAGAAATTTGTGTGCATAGTTACTCAGTTTTTATGAACTGTTGTATCCTGTTAATGCATATTGCTCTGTGACTCCAGTATATCTTATCTGTACTGACCAAACCTAAATAAAGATTTTTATTGTAACTCCCTCATTAGTTTTCTTGTTTTATTTTGAGCATGTATTTAGGATTTGCCTTTTATTTTTATTGAATTGCTGAATTTCCACTCATTACTCTTAACATACCACAAAGGAGAAACTTAACTCCATGCAGTGATTTTGATTGTGCCCATATTTTTATATTTAATTTATACCATAATTTACAGAAGTTGCAGTTCACGGCTAAACTCTTTTTCCCCAGTTTATGAAAGTAATTTTTATTAAATATTTGAAAACACAGAAAAGCATAAAGAAATTGTCACCTAAGTATTTATTTGCTTTTCATTGAAAAGCAAAAGTAGTTTTTGTGACCTGATTCCAGGTAATTAGTGTATCTACTGTAATCAGTAATACTTGCTTTAAAACATTCCTTAGTACTACTGATTTCTACTAACAGCATATCTGCTAATACTATATCAGTAAGCCTATGGGGTGTTAGAATGCAGACGAAAGAGACCACCAACAGTGCCTTCATGTCACAATCCACCCCAGTCAGCCCAGGTCACAGGCAAGTGTACCAGCCTGGATGGTTAGGGAGGCCACAGAATGGCAATGCGGGGTCCTCCCATGTGGGTCCCGTGGTTGCCCTTACTCCATTTTCTGGCCCTGAGAAAATGTCTTTAAGGGGCAAGACCTGTCAGAGTTTGCTCTGTTTTCTCTGACATAACTAAACATGAAATGTCTGTAGATTTGAATGGCTTTGCAATCTATAACTTTCCACATATGGTTGACACAAAGCATTTCTACTAAGAACAAACTTGTCAAACTCAGAAGTAGGAATTAAAATACCCCACTTAAACAGGTACAGCATATTTGGAAAGAACTACTTGCTTGTGTAGCTGGTTTTCAAGTATATCTATGGTATTCAGTAATGTTTTAAAAAGTGCACCTAGGGCTAGCAGGTGGTTTAGTGACTGTGGTAGACTGTGATTCGAGCCCCAGACCTAGAGGTTTAACAGTCACACTGGGTGTGTGTACATGCATGCCCAAATCCGAGAGAATGGAGGAAAAGGGATTGCAGCATGGTCATCCCCTCTGGGAGGTTATTTCTCACTTTCCCTCTCTGTGTCTTTCTCTCCATGGTGAGAGCACATACTCTGGCAAAAACCTAAAAACAAACAAAAACCTTTTGATTAACCTTTTGTACAGTCTGCTCAAATGAATTAAAAATCCTACAGAATTTTTAAATAAGTTGTATATGATTGAACATTTCTGGTGTACACTAAAATAACATTCTCTTGGTTTGTCAAATACTGTAGGCTTTGGCTTTTGTTACTGTCTTTTTAAAAAAGTGTTTTTGCCATATGGTGTGAGTGCTGGCCAGAGAGGAAAAGAGGGAAAAGAAGAAATCACCCTACAAGGGGATTGGCCATACTCTAATCCCTTCATTATCCTCCTGAAATTTTGGGCACCCAGCGCACAATACAACCAGCATGTTTTTTAGGTCACTGGATTCAGGATTCAAACTGTGAAGTCAACCATGTGGGATCCAGCACCTTAACTACCATGCCACCTACTGGTCTTGTTTTGTCCTTTTAACTAGCCCAATTTAAATAAAAATGGGATTTTCCTGTCCTGATTTTGTTAAGTAATCATTGGTGTGTGGTAGAAAATCAATTTTTCAACTAGCATTATAATTGTATAGACCTGTTAATGTGCTGTTACTCGAACCTCAATTTTCTGGTGTTTTTGTCTCATTGAATAACTTAGAGGATTTGTGATTGTACATAGAGTCAATATTTCTGTTTTCTGAAACTGGACACCTTATTAGCTGGTATGACTGTGGTAAAGAGGTGATAGACCCTGTCCATGTTGAATGTGGTCTCTGGAAATGGGTTTCAATCCTGGAATGACTTAAGCAAACTACTTACTCCTCTGTGACTCCTTTTTTGTTTTTCCCTTCTGTAAGAATGCTTATAACAATGCTGTCCTGCTTTAGGATGCTATAGCCAAAATATTATAGACTGGCAGCTTAAACCACAGGTTTTTTTTTTTTTTTTTTTTTTTTCTTTTTCTTTTTTTGGAGAGGTTTTTGCTATAGGGCGCGTGCGCTCGCCAGACAGACAGAGAGAGACAGAGAGATAGAAAGCAGGAAATCACCCCCCAGGGGGGGATGGCCACGCTGCAATCCCTTCTCCATTCTCCTCTCGGGATCTTGGGCATGCACGCACACGCGCCCGGCGTGAGTTTAAGCCGCCGGGTCCGGGACTCAAACCGCGGTCGACTACATGGGAGTCCAGCGACATAGCCATTACGCTAACTGCTGGTCCCAGGTATTTTATTTTTGACGATTCTGGAGACCAGGAAGTCAGATCAGGGTACCAGCCCATTCAGTTCCTAGTGGGAGTCCTCTTTTTTGTCTTGCAGAGGGCTACCTTTTTGCTGTATCCTTATATGGCAGAGAAAAAACATCTATTGTGTCTCAGTTCTTTTAAAGGGAATAATTTTTTTTTTAAAAATTTAATTCCATTTTGTTATTAGTAGTATTATTTTTTAAACTTTAGTTATCTATCTATTTATTTATTTATTTATTTATTTATTTATTTATTTATATTTGACCAGAGAGGGACAGAATGAGAGAGAAAGAGAGAAGAAAAGTGAGAAAGCAAGCCACCAGGTCCAGGACTTGAACTGTGGTCAGCCATGTGGGAGTCCAGCACCCTTAACCACCACGCCACCTGCCAGCCCCATTAGTATTATTATTTTTAGTTTGACCAGAAAAAGAGAGAAAGGGAAAGTGAAAAAGCAAGCTGCCAGGTCCAAGGACTTGAACCACAGTCAGCCATGTGGGAGTCTAGCACCTTTTAAGTTTGTTTTTTTTTTTTTTTTTTTTGAGAGGTTTTTTTTGCTATAGGGCACGTGTGCTCGCCAGACAGACAGAGAGAGACATCATAGGGACAGAAAGCGAGAAATCACCCCCCAGGGGGGATGGTCACGCCGCAATCCCTTCTCCTCCATTCTCCTCTCGGGATCTTGGGCACGCACGCACACACGCCTGGCATGAGTTTTAAGCCACCGGGTCCGGGACTTGAACCACGGTCAACTACGTTGCCACTTAGGGGAGTCCAGCGACATAGCCATTACGCTAACTGCTGGTTCCCACCTTTTAAGTTTATTACTTTCTATTTTTTAAGAATATTAAACCTTATGGGGACCAGCAGGTGGCATGGTGGTTAAGGCACTGGACACTCCCACATGGCTGACTACGGTTCAAGTCCCGGACCTGGTGGCTTGCTTTCTCACTCTCTCTCTCTCTATCTCTATCTCTGTTAAAAATAAATGAATGAATAAAAAAATTTAATAAATAATTATTTTAAAAAAGAATATTAGACTTTTTTAATTTGACCAGAGTAGGACAAAGTATGTGTGTGAGAAAGAGAGGGAAAGTGAGACCAAGCCACCAGGTCCAGGGCTCAGACCACAGTCAGCCACATGGGAGTCCGGCACCCTTAACCACCACACCACCTGCTGGCCCCTATTTATTATTATTTTTAAATTCAACCTCTTAGGGAAAGTGAGTAGTCTAGCACCTTCACCACCTACCAGCCTGAGGGCAATCATTTTATCCACGGGGTTTCCACCCTCAACCTAATTACCTCCCAAAGGCCCACGTAATACTGTCACTTAGGGATTAGAGCTTCAGCATGAATGTGGGGTGAGAGATAGTTGGTACAAATGCGTAAATGTTAGCTATTACTATTATCGCAAAGTGAAGATCCAGTCATGGTGCAACACACCTTCTCCCATTGTCAAACTACTCCAAATAGGAATTTTTATTGTGTGGATAGTTCCTGCTGAAAGAGAAAAGACAAGAGCTTAAGAGGTTGGTAAGTGCTGGAAACTGGCCTATAGGGTAGTATCATTAAAGCTCCCTTGGTAATATTCGCTTCCAAGCTGGCGGCTGGTTCCAGGAGCCAAGGCTGTGGACTGCTGGATTAATCTTCCTACCTTCATCCTCTTGAAAATAATGTACCTGAGTTGGGGGTAACAGCTCATGTGCCATCTTCGTTGCTATGCCAAATACTTGGTTACAGTCACATGAAGTGACAATGCAATAACTGAAACACAAAAGTTTTCCAGTATAGGAGCCAGCAAGTGGCATTGTTGTTAAGGGACTAGACTCATGGCTGACCACATTCGAGTCCCAGATCTGGTGGCTTGAAACTCAAGCCGGGTGCGGGTGCATGCATGCCCCAAGTCCTGAGAGGAGAATAGAGGACAAGAGATTGTGGTGTAGCCATCTCCCTGGGGAGTAATTTCTTTCTTTCTGTCTCTCTGTCTCTATGGTGAGCTCACGTGCCATATAGCAAAAATCTCTAAAAAGAGTTTTCCAGTATATGGGGGGGAAGGGTGGTATCTTCACAAAGTTCATAGAAAATGCATATTCTGGAAAAAAAAAAAAAAACTGCACGGATTTCAATGATTATTTTTGCATTAAGACAAACTCATACTCTCTCTTTCCTTTGAAATGTTTGAAGTACTCTTACATAGTTAGAAACACTGGCTAATGTAAGAGGATCCAGCTATGCACATAATCTCTTAGAGGTATTAGGTTGTCAGAAAAGTCATGAAATGTTTTTCTACACAAAAAATGCATCATGACTTTTCTGACAACCCAGTAGCTAATTTGACCCATGACGGAAATGCCAATTTGTGGACAAGAGAAATGAATGTATTTCAGAAGTCTGGCATTGGAGGTAGGAGTAAGTGCCATCTCTTCACATAAGGTTTAGTGAATGCCACTTAGGGGAAGGTTTTACTGAGAACATATATGTAAAAGTGCTTGTGACGCAGAGCTCAGTAGATGTGAGTGTCCTTGGCCTCAGGTTTGTTCTGAGACACTTCTATAATGCAAAGCCATTCTTTCTGACTATCTTCTTTTTCAGATCATCTGCTCTAATACAAGTGAGTAGCTGTTCCCACTACTCAGTCATTGTGCACTGCCCTTTGGCTACACTGTTGTGGGAGTTCATCTGTCCTGGCAGTTATAATGAACACATTTACAGCCTGAATGTCATCCCCTCTGTTGTGGACACATCACCAACAGTTGGACCCAGGCAGTGCTGAGCTACCCCCTCGTGGTAAGGAGCCTGTTGCTAACCTCTGTCCTATGGCAAGTGTACTTTGATGATTCACTCCTTCCCTACAGAGACCAACGAGGGAATCTGCAACGTTGGTGGTTGGCAAATTCTGCCTTCTGGCTAAAAACTGGCCCTCACTTGGGGCCGGCAGGTAGTGTGGTGGTTAAAGACACTGGACTCCCACATAGTTGATTCCAATTTGAGTCCCAGACCTGGTGGCTTGCTTTCTCACTTTCCCTCTTTCTCTGTCTCTCTCTGATCAAACTGGAAAATAATAATAATAAAGTTAAATAATTCTTAAAAAAAAAAAAAAAAAAGTGGCCTCACTCCTGTAACTGCTGAAATGAAACTGAAAATGGTTGTAAGTCCCCTTCAGGATAAACTGGCTCTCAGCACTGCTATAATGGTGGCTATTTTTAAAAAAAAGCAAAAAACTTTTATTAGAGGGTACATGTGCTTACCATGTGAAAGAGGAGAAATCCCCTGCTCCTTCTGAGGTAGTTATACTGCAATTCCTTCTCCACTTCATCCTGTTGGGATTTGGGGCATAGAGACACCCAGTGTTGTTGTTTTTTTTTTTTTTTTAAGAATTATTTTAACTTTATTTTTTATTTATTTATTTTTGGAGAGGTTTTTGCTATAGGGCACGTGCACTCGCCAGAAAGACAGAGAGAGACAGAGAGACAGAAAGCGAGAAATCCCCCCCGCCCCGGGCGGATGGTCATCCCTTCTCCATTCTCCTCTCGGGATCTTGGGCACACACACACATGCAGAATTTAAGCCACTGGGTCCGGGACTTAAACCGCAGTCAACAACATGGGAGTTCAGTGACATAGCCATTACACAAACTGCTGGTCCCTATTTTTTATTATTATTATTATTATTATTATTATTATTTTACAATTTGACCAGAGACATACAGAGAAAGTGAGAAAAGAAGCCACCAGGTCCAGGACTTGAACCACCGTTGACCATGTAGGAGTTCAGTGCCTTTAACCACCATTCTACCTGCTGGCCCCATACCCAGTGTTCTTTTCAAACCACCAGGGGTAGGGTTTGAACCTGTCAGTCATGTGGAATTGGGCCTCCACTAGGCAATGGAACCAACCCCAGTGGTAGCTCTTAGAGGCACTTGGAGATTGTGGTGTCTACCCACTTACTCACTGTCCACACTGTTCGGGTAGCATGTGATTCTAGATCTAGATGTAATTTTAAGCATTGGAACCAGCAAATGGTGTAATGCTTACATTGCTGGACTCCCACATCCTCGACCCTGGTTCGAGTCCCAGATCCAGCGGCTTAAAACTCAGGTCAGGCATGTATACACAAAATCTGGAGAGGAGAGTGGAGAAGGGATTGCAGCATGGCCATCCCCCCTGGGGGGTGATTTCTTGCTTTCTGTTTCTCTCTGTGTCTCCGGCAAGCACACATGCCCTATAGCAAAATTCTCCCTTAAAAAAAATTATTCTCATCCCTGTTGCAGTGATGTGCACTGCTAAGACACTGCTGCTTCACTGGCTGAGACCCACGGGAGGCCCAGATTCCATTTCCAGTCCAAAGGCTGGGTGTTGTTACCTGCACCTGTAATCCCAGTAACTGTGCAAGGCTGAGGCAAGAGGATCACAAGCTTGAGGTTGGTCTGGGCAACATAGCGAGACCCTGTCTACAAAAAGACTAGGGAATAGTGGTGTGTGCCTGTAGTTCCAACTAGAAGAAAAACTTCCCAACCCCAACGGACTTAATAGCAAAATCTGTCTCACATAGTAAGAAATTGAATGGGCTCTAGAGTTGGCCTCAGAGATGTTCTTAAAGGCCTTGGTGCTGCGGTGCGTGGTGAGCTGGCCTTGTACTTACGTTGGTTCCCTCACAGTCATGCGTGGTTGCAGCAGTTCCAGGCCTCACACAACGTACAAAGGGAAGAAAGATCCCTCTCTTCTTTGTATCTCTTAGAAGTGAGAGGACCGGCCCATGCTCTCCTGCTTAAGGGAGCTGGATCTCACATGGCTGAATGCACAGTTCAAATCCCAGACCATCCCAGGAGTATGTGCCTGTGCACTCCAAATTCCAACAGGATAGAGAGATGGAATAGAAAGGACTGCCATGTGATCACACCTATTGGGGGCTGTTTTCTCTGCTGCTCTGCCTTTGGCGAGCTTATGTATCCTTTGGCAAATTTTTAAAAAAGAGAGAGAATATGTTTCTTAGAGTCAATCAGCAAGTTTCTATTCACATTTTTGTGGTCAAGATTGAATCACATGTTCATTCTTTTTTTTTTAAAGAATTATTTTATTTAACTTTATTTATTATTATTATCATTATTATTTTCCAGTTTGATCAGAGACACAGAGAGAGAGAGAGGAAGTGAGAAAGCAAGCCACCAGGTCCGAGACTTGAACCGTGGTCGGCCATGTGGGAGTCCAGCGCCTTTCACCACCATGCCACTTGCCGGCCCCACATGTTCATTCTTAAACCAACCGTCGACCCACGCTAAGACTAATTACTTAGAGTAAAGTAAGGAATAGAACATAGAAGTTTTTTTTTTTTTTTTTTTTTTTTTTTTTTTTTTTAAGAATTATTTTAGGGGACTGGCAGGTGGCATGGTGGTTAGGGGCACTGGACTCCCACATGGCCAAACACGGTTCAAGTCCCAGACCTGGTGGCTTGCTTTCTCTTTCTCTCTCTCTCTCTTTCTCTGTGTCTCTCTCTGGTCAAATTAAAATGAATGAATGAAGGAGAGTGCACGGGTGCGGCTGCCATATTCCTCTCCGCGGTCTCCTTTGCTCCAAGAGCAAGTCAAAAACCATTCTGGTGAAAATGGTAAGCCAAGCTGGGACAGGTTATTCCTTCAATACCAAGAGACACTGACCACGGGAGAAACGGATTCTTCTGCACTATGATCCAGTCGTGAACAAAAAAGTCCTCTTCATGGAACAGAGAAAAATACGCTCCCTCTGAACAATGGGTGGAAAATGAAATTGATTTATAAATGAGAAGACCAAGCGTGGGGATAGTGATTCAGAAATCCTGCAGTGTGTAATGAAAGCAGAGGAAATGGCATGGAATCACTGCCTCCTGTGATTCGAAGAGCACTGTCAAGGAAAACAATGCAGTGAAAGAAAGTTCTTCATATTAGGACAGATATCACTGCTTCACACTTATTTATGTTTCTGGATATTTTTGTAGCCCTCCTTAATAAAAAGTTAAAATAGCCCCCCAAAATAAATGAATAAATTAAATGAAATAATTCTTTTAAAAATATTTTAACTTTATTATTTTATTATTAATATTTTTTAAAGAATTACTTTATTTAACTTTATCTGTTTATTTATTTATTTATTTAAATTGAACCAGAGAGGGAAATAGAGAATGAAAGTGAGAAAACAAGTCACTAGGTCCAGGACTTCAACCACGGTTGGCCATGTGGGTGTCCAGTGCCTTTAACCACCATGCTACTTTCCAGCCCCATAAGTTTTAAACAGAAATGACCCAAATCATTGTATGCTTCTCACCTGTCATCCCCCAAACTGTAAACCGAAGAACCTTTTTTTAAAAAAATTGCCAGAGGGTGTGTGTGCTCAGAGAGGGAGAGAACACTCCTCTAAGGGGGTGTGGCACACTACAATCCCTTTTCCTCCATTTCTCAATCCTGTTGAGATTTAGGGTATGCAGGCACACACACGTTTCCAGAAGCCTGGACTCCAAACATCATGGGCCACGTGGGACTGAAGCAGGTCAGCACGACTGGAGCCATCCTAGTTAAGGAAGGTCTCTACTGAGAACAATCTGGCCGAGTGCTGAGACATCGGGAGATCTGCTCGAGGGGTTAGAAGAGAAATCAGGAGTGGCTGTTTTCCTCCCTATCTGAAGGCTAACTTTGTTGGGTGTAGTGTTCTTGGTTGAAACTGTTTTTCTTTTAGTATTCTTTGAATGTTTGCCCAATTCCTTCCTTGCTTGCATTGTTTAGTTGAGAGGTCTGACATTAGTCTAATAGGATAACCTCTGCCATAGGTAGGACAGGTGCCACCACGCCCAAATAGGATAATCTTTGTAAGTAACTCGATGTTTCTCTCTTGTCACTTTTAGAATCTTTTTGTTTTGTTTTGTTGTTCTATTTTTTTTTTTTTTTTTTTTTTTTTAGGGTTTTTGCCATAGGACACATGTGCTTGCTAGAGAGAGATAGAGACAGAGAGGGAAAGTGAGAAATCACTCCTCAAGGGAATGGCCATGTTGCAATCCCTTCCCTACTTTCTTGGGATTTTGAGCATGCATACACATGTGCCCAGTGTGATTTTCAAGCCGCCAGGTCTGGAACCATGGTCAGCCACGTGAGGAGTTCAACACCTTAACTACTACGCCACCTGCTATCCCCAGAAATGGATATTTGAAGAAATCAGGATAATTACTCAGGGAAACGCAATAAACTCTGTAGTAAGGAACAATTTGCATGTTTTTCTATTTTGTACCTATACATACTGAGAACATGTTGAGCTTTTTGAGTCACCTTGATAGTACTTGCTAGTTCTCTGTAACTGGCTAAAGAAATAAACTCCCTTCTCTGGCTTCTGCCTCCGTTTTCACTGAGCATGAGAAGCAGCAACCTGGCTTAGTTGCCTAACAACAGGATTTATTGGGGCCGGCTGGTGGCATCATGGTTAAGAGTACTGGACTCCCACATGGCCGACTGTAGTTCAAGTCCCAGACCTGGAGGCTTGCTTTCCTTGTCCCTCTCTGGTTAAATTAAATAAAGTTAAATAAAATAATAATTTTTTTTTTTTAAAGGGACCAGCAGTTAGTGTAATGGCTGTCACTGGACTCCCACGTAGTCGACCCCGGTTCGAGTCCTGGACCTGGTGGCTTAAACTCACACCAGGCGCGTGTGCGTGCGTGCCCAAGATCCTGAGAGGAGAATGGAGGAGAAGGGATTGTGGCGTGGCCATCTCCTCTGGGGGGTGATTTCTCAATTTCTGTCCCTCTGTCTCTCTCTGTCTTTCTGGAGAGCACATGTGCCCTATAGCAAAAACCTCTCCAAAAAAGAAAAAGAAAAAGAAAAAAAAAAAAAAACAAACAAAAAAACCAGGATCTATTATAGCTCCCATAACTACTAGGCTACAACCGGCCAATCACAGGAACTTCTGACTTGTAGGCCATAAGGCTCTCCTGACTTCCTTGCCTGTTTAACACTAGAACTGATCTTCTAGAAGATGAACAAGGGATGTTGACCTCAGACCTCCCCCAGGTCTCTCACATAGAGAACTGTTACTGCCTCACTTGAACCAATGGTTTTTGGCACCCAGGTAAAATGAAGAGGAAGTTTTTAAGTCACCGGAGTAAAAGGACACATCAGAATTGTCCTCAGTCCTGCAGCTGGCAAAATTCCTGAGAATCTCACCTGTAGGGTTCAGGTGTTGGGCTGTAAGCAAGATATTCTTTTATTAACCCTCCCCCCCCTTATTATTTTGAAAAACCCTAAAGTGTCATCCAGAGGCACGGTGGTTGAGGCGGCTGGATCCCGTATGGCTATGGGATTTCCTGACCTGTGTCTTGAAAAATACTCTGGCATGTGGAAGCGTGCCAAAATCCCGAGAAGAGAATGGAGAAGGCGAACCACCCCCAACCACCCCCCCCCCCCCGGGGCGGGGTGCATTCTCTCTCTGTCTCACACACACGTCCTATAGCAAAATTAAAAGCAAAGTCCAGAAGTGCAGAGCTGGGCCAGCTGAACAGGACAGGCGCGAACTCGCGCCTGATCCGGGCTAATGGGGAGGCCCTAGGAGGCACCTACTCCCTTCTTCCCTTCCTCCTCCTGCCCTTTCTCCCACAAAATCCAAGACAACAAAAAAGCAAATCTCAAAACGCCAAAGATAAGGGACTGCAATACTGGGGTGTCCAGGTAAGGGCTTCGGGTGCTGTGTGCGCGTTCCACATCGCGGTTCCAACCGCAGCCCCCAGCACCTAGCACCTAGCACCTAGCACCTGCGTCCCGGCTCTTGAGCAGGCGATCCCAATTCTGTGCCTTTCCGCCCAGAGCCTGACGCCCTTTCAGGCTCCCGGCCCCCGCGGCCCCGCGCCTGCGCACTGTGCGCTGCGCGTAGGCGGCAGAGGCGGGACGGCTCTAGGCTCCACCCCCGGCGCGGCCGGGGCGCCGCGCGGAAGGGCTCTGCCTCAGTCGCTGGCAGTGCTGGGCTGAGAGCAGCTGGAGGAGCGGTCGGGAGCAGGATGAGTGTAGGCTCAGACCCCGTGGTCATCGTCTCGGCGGCGCGGACCGTCATAGGTGAGTGGCCAGCGGGCCACGGTCCAAGCTGCCGCTGTCTCCTTGGCCGAGGGCTGGACCGGTGGTGTGGGCGAGGGGCGTGCGGAGGAGGCCGGCCGGGTAAGGCAGCTGGGACCCCGGCACCGGGAGCCCTGGAACCCGCGCCCCGCCAGGCGCCCCCGCCCCCTTCTGGTCTGTTCAGCCCGCTCCGCCCCTCGTGCTCGGATTGGCTCCCGGGGGTAGAGCCACCGCGCAGCTTGGCTACCCCATTGGCCAGTACAGAGAGACGTCCTGATATGAGGCCCCTGATTGGGCAGCTACGGGAGGCGCTATCGGTCCGCCCTGCGGTGTGAGGGGGCGGGTCCGCTCGGTGGTCCGAGCCGGGCGCTCCCGAGGATCGAGCTGTCCCCCTCGGGGTTAGTGGTTGTTCCCTCCATCGCCTTCCAATGCCCTGGCCGGCCGGACCGCAGACCCCTTTTGTTTGGTTAGCTGGGGCCGCATCCCATCCGCTCGGGCTTGGGGAAGGAGACGGGATCCCGCGGCATGCGTGGGCCGCTGTGGGAGTCAGCCAGGCCCAGGCCGTTTCTGCCCTTTGTGGGATCCGAGGTGTGGACGCCGTGGGGCGAGGGTTCCGCCGCCTCGCGGTGGTCTTTCCAGGTAGCGCCGATTCGGCCGGCCGCAACGGCGAGTTTCCGCGTCTCCGCCTTCTGTTGTAGGCTCTTTCAATGGTGCCTTGTCCACTGTACCTGTGCATGAGCTGGGCTCGACGGTCATCAGAGAAGTCCTGAAGAGGGCCTCGGTGGCTCCGGAGGAGGTGTCCGAGGTCATATTCGGACAGGTGTTGGCAGCAGGTAACTCCTCTGTGACCCTCGGAGAGGGCAGGATTCTGAGAGAAATCCTGTCCCTGTTTCCTCTGCGTTCTTGGTAGACTCCCTCCTATTTGGGCCAGGTGGTGGCTCAGTGGTAACTCAACTGGACCTGCATGGGAAAGGTCTTGGGTTCACTTCCTGGGACCTCCCTGAGCATGCCAGGCGCCCATGATCCAGGGGGCTGAGAGTAGAAGGCAGACCCTCTTGAGGGCTTTCTCTACTTGACTCTCTTCATGGAAGAAATAAACTTAAAAAAAAAAAAAAAAATGGGTCCAGCAGGTGGTGTAGTGGTTAAAGACACTGGACTCCCATATGGCTGACCTTGGTTCGAGTCCCAGACCTACTGGCTTGGAAACTATGCTGGGCTCATGTGTGCAAGTGTGCCCACAATCCCAAAAGAAGAATGGAGGAGAAGGGATTGTGGCTTGGCCATCCTCCCAGGGGGTGATTTCTCACTTTCTCTTTGTCTGGTGACTACATGCACCCTATAAGAAAAATCTGAAAAAAAAAAAAAAAAAGAAATTCCTTCTTTCCTTCTGTTATCTCTCCTCTGATCTCTGTCACTAGATTCTATCAAACTTAAGACTCGGCTTTTTATTTTTTTTAAAAGAATAGTTTATTTAGGGGCCAGAAGATTGCATAGTGGTTATGTCACTGGACTCCCATATGGCCAACCACAGTTCAAGTCCTAGACCTGGTTACTTGAAACTCATGCCAGGCACATGTGTGTGCATGCCCAGGATCCTGGGAGAAGAGACTGTGATGTGACATCTCCCCCACCCCCGCCTGATTTCTCACTTTCCCTCTCACTGTCTCTGTCTCTCTTTAGTGAGCATACACACCCTAAGGCAAAATCTCTACACACAAAAAATTATTAATTTTATTTATCATCAGTGTTACTATTTTTTAATTTGCTACAGGGGATATACATTCATTAGATGAGACAGACAGAGGGGGAAAGTGAGAAAGCAAGCTGCCAGGTCTGAGACTCAAACTGGTTGGCTATATGGGAGTCTAGTACCTCAACCACTACGCCATCTGCTGGCCCAAGACTTAGCTTTTTTAATATGCTTACCTAAATGAACCTAGACCACTCACCTACATTGCCTTTTTTTAAAACTTTTTTTTTTTTTTTTTTGAGAGGTTTTCGCTATAGGGCGCGTGCGCTTGCCACACAGACAGAGAGAGACATAGAGACAGAAAGCGAGAAATCACCCCCTGGGGGGATGGTCACGCCGCAATCCCTTCTCCTCCATTCTCCTCTCGGGATCTTGAGCACGCACGCACACGCGCCCCGCGTGAGTTTTAAGTCACTGGGTCCGGGATGCGAACCACGGTCTCCTACGTGGGAGTCCAGCGACATAGCCATTACGCTAACTGCTGGTTCCCCACATTGCCTTTTCATTCTATTTTCTTTGTTCTTTTCTTTCTTTTTTATTAAAATTTTGTCAGAAGGTATATGTGCTTGACAGAGAAAGAGAGGGAGAAACCATTCCTCCCTCCATGGGGCATAATCATGCTACAGTCTTTTTTCCATTTCTCTATCCTGCTGGGATTTTGGGCCTGCACACAAACATACACTGCCTTCTCAATGCCAGTGTTTTTCTCAAGTGACAAAGGCCAGGATTTGATCATGTGTTCAGGCATATAGCATCCAGCTCCATTAACCATAAGTCACAGAACCAGCCTGCCTTCTCAATTTTCAGAAGTAGGACCAGCCTGACAGAAGCGTATTCCTGGTCCTTCCCATTCACCTAAAGTGTTACACATTCAACAAATAGGTACTGAATTCCTTCTATGGGCCTGGCACTGTGCTGTGCGCTGGGCATATGGTTCCAGTTGGTGCAAACTATGGTTTTTCCAGACTGTGGAAAAACCTAAAAATAAAAAGTTTTATGCTCACTTAGTAGTATAAATTCTTTTTTTTGCTATAGGGCACGTGTCCTCACCAGAAAGACAGAGAGAGACAGAGAGACAGAAAGTGAGAAATTACCCAGGGAGGATGGCCACTCCACAATCCCTTCTCCTCCATTCTCTTCTCGGGATTTTGGGCACGCACGCACACGTGCCCGTCTTGAATTTAAGCCACTGGGTCCAGGACTCGAACCGTGGTCGACTACATGGGAGTCCAGCGACATAGCCATTACTCTAACTGCTGGTCCCATAAATTCTTTTTTTTTTTAAAGAATTATTTTATTTATTATTATTTTTATTATTATTATTTTGCATGAGTTTTGCCAGGGAGAGAGAGAGAGAAAGAAAGCAAGGTGCCAGGTCCGGGACTTGAACTACAGTCGGCCATGTGGGAATTCCAGTGCCTTAACCACCACTCCACATGCTGGCCCCAGTAGCATAAATTCTAATTATTTATCATGATAATTGGTTAAGGTTGCTTGAAACCAATTCCTTTTTTTTTTGGAGAGGTTTTTTAATTTTTTCGCTATAGGGTGTGTGCGCTCGCCAGACAGACAGAGACAGACATAGAGACAGAAAGCGAGAAATCACCCCCCGGGGGGGATGGCCACACCGCAATCCCTTCTCCTCCAATCTCCTCTTGGAGAATGGCGCACACGCACCCGGCGTGAGTTTTTAGCCACCGGGTCCGGGACGCGAACCGCGGTCGACTACGTGGGAGTCCAGCGACATAGCCATTATGGTAACTGCTGGTTCCCACCAATTCCTTTTTTTATAAATTCAACTTTATTTACCTATTTAAATATATTTGCTAATCCATTGTAGCTTAAAAGGCTACAATGGATTACATATTAACATCTTTATAACTAGCCTTCTATTAACTTAATTCGAAGACTATTTTGATACTGTCTTTTTAATTTTCCCTGCATATATTTTCAGTCTCAAGTAACTTGATTTTAACTTCCCATGTTACTAACACCATGATGAAGATAGTTTTAAGTTTTTGTCAGCAACCCATCTGCTAGCTTTTTCCAGCACACTCACCAAAGGAAAGGTGCTGACCATGGACATATCTGAAACTTGTAATGGACTGTAACCCCTGTGTAAACATTTACTGTTGACCCTATGATAGCAGACAGTGGTGACAATATTTGAAAATTTTAACTCCATCCCCTCGTGTGATACTTGAAGTAAATGGTTTTTTCCCAACTGAAGGAGGCACAGTTGAATAATAGAAAGTCATTTGTTGATTCTTATTGTCACATACCTTGTTACATATCCACTTAACCATGCTGTGATGAACAATTAGCAAGAAGAAAGCTGCTTTATTTTAGAAGTTGTCTTTTCTTTTCTTTTTTTTTTTTCCTTGAGAGATTTTCGCTATAGGGCGCGTGCGCTCACCAGACAGACAGAGAGAGACATAGAGACAGAAAGCGAGAAATCACCCCCCAGGGGGGATGGTCACGCCGCAATCCCTTCTCCTCCATTCTCCTCTCGGGATCTTGGGCACGCACGCACACGCGCCCGGCATGAGTTTAAGCCACCAGGTCCGGGACGTGAACCGCGGTCGCCTACGTGGGAGTCCAGCGACATAGCCATTACGCTAACTGCTGCTTCCCGTCTTTTCTTTTTTTAAAGAGTTATATATTTAACTTAATTTATTTATTTATTTATTATTATTATTATTATTATTTAATTTGCTATAGGGTACATGCACTCACCAGAGAGAAAAAGAGGGAGAGAGAGAGTGTGAGAGAGAGTGAGATAGCAAGTCACCACAGTCGGCCATGTGGAAGTGCAGCACCTTAACCATCACACCACCTTCTGGTTCTGGCTTTCTTTAAGTAGTGTCTCCTAGACCACAGTCATGGAAGCAAATGACTCTAGTTAGAAATGTATATAATGCCCAAGTTATGCCCTGTGTTTATGTGGAGTGTGTGCTTAATTCAAGTTCTGTCAAAACATGAGGATGATCATTTTATTTTAAGGATTTGGGGTGTATTGCAAATGGTGTCAGGATGGTTTAGTCTGGCTCCCTCACCCCCTATCTTATATTTGAAGGCCACAGTGTAAACAATTTACGTTATTAGTTGTGTTGCGCTTGTTCACTTGTGTGATGATGACTTTGCTGTTTATGCCATTGAATGTGACACTCGCGTGCATGTACAACATCTCATTTTGGCAATGAGCCACTACTCTCTGCAGCCCCTAGCCCTGTGTAGCTCTGCCCTGCTCGCTAGAATTGCTCAACTTGGCCTTGGTTCAGCCTGCTGAGCCCTGATGGCCTTGGCTCAGCTCACCTCAGGTCAGCTCATCCTCAGACACACTGTGAGCTCTGAGAGGGAGAAAGTTGCTCTGTGAGTGTTCTCCATGTGTGTCACTCTTAGAGCTCCAAGAGGGAGGAAACACTTGCAAGTGCTGCTATGGGCCTTGAGAGTCTACTAAGAACTCTGTGAGCTCCCACTAAACTCAGCCAGTAAGCAACATGACCTCAGTGCCTCGTGCCTTTTTCCACCTCCCTGCATCTCTGGTTGACCTATGCTTTGGAGGAGGAAAGAACCTTGCAAAACAGGAGTAGTTTGTTTAATATGTGGTAGAGTGTGTGTGTGTGTGTGTGTGTGTGTGTGTGTGCGTGTTCATGTGCACTCGTGGGCATGCATCTGAAAGAGAAGAGCACCCCAATAGGGTCTGGTCTTGCAGTGGTCCCCTACCCATAGTCCTCCATAGCTCAGGAGCTTGAACAGACACGCACACACACCCCCAGTGAGTTTTAGGTTGACAGGGCAGTTTGACTCAGTTAGGTTGACTGAGCCTGCAGTTCTAGCACTGAGTTAGCACACTACCGACAGCACTGCAGAGTCTGGGCCTCTTTTTCTTTATGGAGGACAAATTTTCTTTTTTTTTTTTTTGGAGAGGTTTTTGCTATAGGGCACATGCGCTCGCCAGAAAGACAGAGACAGTCCAGCGACATAGCCATTACGCTAACTGCTGGTCCCACCAATTTTCTTTTTATTAATGGAATACTTGGAGAACAGTGCAAGGCAATACATGGAAAATAGAATCAAAGTATTAGTTTATTTTGATACAAACACTTGAAATCCATACAGTTTTTTTTTTTTTTTCTTTTGAGAAGTTTTTGCTATAGGGCATGTGCGCTCGCCAGAAAGACAGAGACAGAGAGACAGAAAGCAAGAAATCACCCCGCAGGGGGGATGGCCACACTGCAATCCCTCCTCCTCCATTCTCCTCTTGGGATCTTGGGCACGCACGCACACGTGCCTGGCGTGAGTTTTAAGCCACCTGGTCCGGGACGTGAACTGCGGTCGACTACATGGGAGCCCTGCAACATAGGCATTATGCTAACTGCTGGTCCCCATACAGTTTTTTCATAATATACATTTTCTATGAACTTTTTGAAGACCCATTGTGTGTGTTTAAGGGCTAGACTGTGATCATTGGAGAGCGCATGCAGACCTTTCTGTCTCTGGCAGAAACTGAGCCCGCCAGTCTTTCAGAAATGACAGGTGACCCAGTTGGCCATTTTACATGCACTTTCATCCTGATATTTTGTTTTCCTCCAGGTTGTGGGCAGAATCCTGTGCGACAAGCCAGTGTAGGTGCAGGAATTCCTTATTCTGTTCCAGCATGGAGCTGTCAGATGATCTGTGGGTCAGGCCTGAAAGCCGTGTGCCTTGCTGCCCAGTCAGTAGGGCTAGGAGACTCCAGCATTGTGGTTGCAGGAGGCATGGAAAGTATGAGCAAGGTAAGACCTCTGAGGAGATGGCTGTGACGGAAAGTAGTGCTGCTTTCAGTAGGTTTGCTGAGGATTAACTTTTACCAAGTTCCAGCCTTCTCTTTGATAAACTCATGTCTGTGGCCTTACAGAAAAATTGGTGCATATCAGAGCTGGGACCAAACAATAAACTAATAAACAAAAAGTGGATTCAACCTTGAAGTCTGCTTGAATGTTAATTATTCTTCAAATTGGATGAGAAATCCAGGTTGAAGAGAAGCCTGTTAATCAGTTGAATTGGAACAATGTGTGTATGTGTTTTCTTTTTTTAAGAATTATTTTTTTATAAACCATTATTACTATTAAAAAGATTTAATTGTATTTATTTATTCATTTATTTTTAATTTGATCAGAGAGAGAAAGAGAGAGAGAAAGAAAGTGAGCAAGCAGGTCGCCAGGTTTGAGATGGGAATTCCCACCACCACAACCACCATGCCCCTGCTGACCCCAGGATTACTTTTATTTTTTAATTTGCTACCGGGTACAAGTGCTCACCAGAGGAGTGGGGGGTGAGGTAGAAAGCCGACTGGTCCAGGTCTTGAACTGCAGTCAGCCATGTGGTAGTCTAGCATCCTGATCACCACTCCACCTACCTACTGGCCCCCATAATGTGTTTTTCTTTTTCTTTTTCTTTTTTTTTTTTGTTACAGGGCATGTATACTCACTAAAGACAGAGAGAGAAAGTGAGAAATCACTCCCTGGAGGAATGACTACACCGTAGTCCCTTCTCTTCCATTCTCCTCTTGGGATTTTGGGCACACATGCACATGTGCCCTGTGTGAGTTTCAAGCCTCTGGGTTTGGGACTCGAACTGTGATCAGCCGTGTGGAAGTCCAGCACCTTAACCACTATGCTATCCCCTGGCCCCCAAAATGTGTGTGTGTGTGTTTTAATTTAATTCCATTTGTTGTTATTATTAATTTTTAATTTAACCAGCGAGAAACAGAGAGAGAAAAAGGGAAAGTGAGAAAGCAAGCCATTGGGTCTGGGACTTGAACCATGGTTGACCATGTGGGAGTCCAGGATCCTTGACCACCACGCCACCTGGTGGCCCCCAGAATGTGTTTTTCCTAAATTATTGATATTAAAGTATGAAATACATATTTTCTGATTAAATCAATAATATTACATAGTTGACATCTTCTATTTTCAGTTTCTTTGTCATAGGGCGGGCGCCACCACGCCCTCAGTTTCTTTGTCATTGTAAAGGAAAGTCAAAAACAGATGTTGCCATTTACCGTCCTACACATGACAAAGAGAATCCCAGGTACCAGACTCTGGCCCTCCTGGAGATATTTCAACTCGCAAAACTAGACCACTGAGTGGTGCCTCTTTCAGTAGGTTTGGCAGGGATTAGTTTTACCAAGTTCCAGCCTTCACACCAACACAGCAGGGAAAGGAAAAATTGTACCCCCACCTGCTTACTGAGGCAGCTCCGACTCCGACCCGAGAGTTCCTTTGTTAGGGGCCACCTCAGCACAACTGTTTCTGCCTCTCAGAAGGAGGCAGGCTGAAGGGAGCAAAAATGATCAGAGTAATTTTGATGGGACTGCTATCATCTGTACTTTATCAGGTGCTGTGTACATGTGATCACCACAGCCCATTTGGGTAGATGATAGTATTCCCAATCTCCAGGTGAGGAAACAGGCCCAGAGCCAGCGTTCAAGTACTGCTTCTCTGACTCCAAGTCTAATTGTCTTTCCATTCTGTTGTACCTGCTATTGAGTTGGTGGGGGTTAAGAGCACCTCTTACTCAGAAGTTCCTCCCTATCAGTTCATAAAGCAGCCTTACTGTTCTCCTGTAGGGATTATGTCTCTTTGAGATTTTTGCTAGAGGGCTCGTGCACTTACCAGAGAGACAGAAAGTGAGAATTCACCCCCCCCAGGGGAAATGGGCATGTCATAATCCCTTCTCCTCCGTTCTCTTCTCAGGATTTTGGGCATACGTACACACATGCCCAGACTGAGTTTTAAGCCACTGGGTTCAGGATTTGAACTGCAGGTGACTATGTGGCAGTCCAGCAACGTAACCAATATGCCATCTGCTGGCCCTGGCATTATGTCTCTGTCTCTCTCTTTTTTTTAATTTTTAAAAAATTATTCGGAACCAGCAATTGGCGTAATGGCTATGTCACTGGACTCCCACGTAGTCGACCGTGGTTTGCGTCCCGGACCTGGTGGCTTAAAACTCACACCGGGCACATGTGCGTGTGTGCCCAAGATCCCGAGAGGAGAATGGAGGAGAAGGGATTGCGGCGTGACCATCCCCCCGGGGGGTGATTTCTCGCTTTCTGTCTTTATGTCTCTCTCTGTCTGGCGAGCGCACGCGCCCTATAGCAAAATCCTCTCGCCCCCCCCAAAAAATTATTTATTTGTTATTATTATTATTTTTCAACTTGACCGGATAGAGATAGGGAAAGCTAGAAAGCAAGCCACCAGGTCTAGGACTCAAACCGTGGTCCGTCCTGTGGAAATCCAGTGCTTCTAACCACCACGCCACCTGCCGGCCCCGGCATTATATCTGTTAAGTAACACATTGTTAGCATTATTTAGGCCCTTCTAGAGTTCTTCATTTAACAAATATATAGTTGTCATTTTGGAAAGAATAAATAGAATTTCTTAAGAAATAGGACACACTATGGATAGGTATGACGAGAAATGGAAATGCATAGGTAGGGGAATAATGGGTTCCCAAGAGTAGGCAGGGGCAGAGTAGTAGATAATTCTAGGGGTCCTTAGGCCTTGACCTGCGTGGGAGCTGGAACCAGGGAGGAGGGCTGCAAAGGGGACTAGGTGAAGACTGAAGAAAGACTAGCTACTAGCTTTGAGCAGAATCCTAAGGAGAGAACTGATTATAACCACCCTTAGTCTGTTACTGTGTTGCTAAACAGAAATACCTGTGACTGGGTGATTTACACAGAGTAGAAATGTACTTGGCTCACCATCCCATTGGCTGGCGAGTCCACAGTAGGGGCTGGCATTAGGCTGGCCACTGGTGCTACGGCTCAAGCAGAGAGGAGGGTGGGCCAACCTGATTGGATGGTGCCTTCCCATTAGGTCTCACTTAAAGGTCTGCCTAGCTCCCAAAGCCTTATGCTTGGAGCCAAGCTTTTCACCATGATCTCTGAGGGGGGAAACCACAGGACGCACCTAAATCTCTTTTTATTTCTGGTTTCTAGGCTCCTCACCTGGCTCACTTGAGAACAGGAGTAAAGATGGGTGAGATGCCACTTGTTGACAGTATCCTCTGTGATGGTCTCACAGATGCATTTCACAACTATCATATGGGCATTACAGGTAAGGCAGACACATGTGGAAACATTCACATGTCACCATTCAATTTCTTTCTCTTTTTTTTTTTAATTAAAGATTTTGGGGGGGAGGGGCATAGGGAATGTGCACTTGACAGAGAGAGAGATAGAGATAAAGTAAGAAATCACCCCCTCAGGAGTAGCCATGGATGGCCATACCACAGTCTCTTTTCCTCCATTCTCTTCTCAGGATTTTGGGCACCCATTCATGTGTGCCTAGTGTATTTTTCAGGCTGCTGGGGAATGACACTTGAAGCCTGGAGTCGACTGTAGAATCCAGTGCCTTAACCACCATGCTACCTGCTGGCCCCTAAATTTCCTTTTTTAAAGTTTATTTACTTCTTCCATGAGAGACAGAGCGGCTCCCCAACAGGGTCTTCATGCTGCAGTCCACCTCGGCCTTAGCCAGCCAGAATCACGGGCATGTGTACTCGACGTGACGGGTCTTAGGACTGGAACCAGGGACCGTCCTGTGGCTTCAGCATCATGAAGCATTGCATTAACACTGTGGCAATGTGGCTGGTCACATTTCCTGATTTTGATAACTGTGCTCATGTAAGAAAATTGTCTTGTTTTTGGTACATGTACAGGTAAATTAAATTTAGGGATAAAAGGCATCGTAACTTCAGTGGTCAAGTGATTCACACAGAATAGTAATGCAGATGGGGCAAAAATGTACACAGTTGGTGAATCTGGATACAGGAAGTTTCTGAAGGTTTACAGTTGTATAGATGGGAAAATAGGAAGGAAGAAAGTGGCTTTCCAAGATCTACTAGCAGATCCACTGCTGGTGGCAGCAGGCACTCCCCTCGCAGTCCCTACATGGCCCAGTGTGCCTGCTACACTGTGCTGTTGGTGCACGCTGACGTGTGGACAGCTGGGTACCAAAGCCAGTTGATGAACATGTTGGTTTTGTTTTCTTTTTTCTTTACCAGCTGAAAATGTAGCCCAAAAATGGCAAGTGAGTAGAGAAGATCAGGACAAAGTTGCAGTTCTGTCCCAGAACAGGACAGAAAGTGCACAGAAAGCTGGCCATTTTGACAAAGAAATTGTACCAGTTTTTGTGTCTTCTAGAAAAGGTGAGTATGTAGGGGCCAGTGCTGGAACTCCCACATGGCTGACCACGGTTCAAGTCCCAGACTTGGCGGCTGGCTTTCTCACTCTCTCGCTCGCTCTCTGTCTTCCTCTGGCAAAACTCATGTGAAAAAAGTAATAAATTGGGAACCAGCAGTTAGCGTAATGGCTATGTCGCTGGACTCCCATGTAGTCGACCGTGGTTCGCATCCCGGACCCGGTGGCTTAAAACTCACGCTGGGCGTGTGTGCGTGCGTGCCCAAGATCCCAGAGGAGAATGGAGGAGAAGGGATTGCGGTGTGCCCATCCCCCCTGGGGGGTGATTTCTCGCTTTCTGTCTCTATGTCTCTCTCTGTCTGTCTGGCGAGCGCACGCGCCCTATATCAAAAACCTCTCCAAAAAATAAATAAATAAATAAAATAAAAAATTCTTTAAAAAAAAGAAAAGGTGAATATATAAATCACAATGGTTTAAACAACCTATTTATAAGTAAGAGAAACATAACATTGTAGGTAAAAGAGTAATATATAGGAATATTTGTAAGTTGTATTTTAGTTAGGTTTTTGGGTTGCAAAGTAACCTGCATACATCTGAATGTGGACATGGGTGCTGTGTTCACGGGCACAGCTTCGCGGGAGGCTGTGGTAGCGTCACACAGTCACCCTTGGTCTCAGTGTCCAAGCTGCTGTATGTGCACAGCACATTTCATAAGACCCTGGAGCGTTGGCTCCTGGCTGTGAGGAGGCGAGAGCCGATCTATTCCCCTAAGCTGAACCTCCTCAGAAGTGACCTCCATTGCTTCCTGTTGCTTCCGTGTGCACCTCACATTCACGTGTTTAGAGGGTGGATCTTTTGTGGTCCCTGGCTATCGTACTCTGTTGTGTTCCTGTAACAATACCTGAGACTGGGTGACTTATAAAGAGGTTTATTTGGTTTACAGTTCTGGTGGCGGCTAGAAAGTTACAGGCATGGAGCTGGTGTTTGGTCAGGTTCTGGTGCAATGTCACAACGTGGCTGAGAGGCAGACAGGCCAGTGGGCATGTGCAAAGATAGGGAAGCTGGGGTGTGACTGGCTCTCATGGGACCTGCACAGGGAGCACTCCCTAACTCCTAGGCATTGGCATTGATCTATTTAAGGAAGAAGGTGTCCCAAGCTCCCTCCTCTAGGCTGCATTTCCCAACACTGTTGCACCAGGTATCAAGTTTCAGCGTAAGTTTGTGAGGGCACTCACACCTTAGCACTTGCTACTGTCTAACACAGAAAGCTCCAGTCACATCCCCTTACTGGTAACTGATGTTTCCTTTGGCCAGACGCTTCAGTATTGGCTTTGAAATTCCCTAACGCACTCATTGGAACCAGGCAAGTGCTAGGACCCAAAACACAGCAACCTTTTGCACAAGCAACTCTGTAACTGCTTTTCTCAGGAAAAGCCATGGATTTGAAAACATTTAAGTGTCTTATGAGGACAATTCTGATAAAATGTTTTAACATATGAAAGTTCTCGTATTTTTCTCCTATTGGGATGAAAGTGGGTATACATTAATACACCTTTCTGCCAAATACAAATCTTTGTTTCATGTCTGAGAACTCTCATTCCCAACACACTCACTGCCATCTCTGCACTCATCTTGGGTGATTGGTTTTCTTTTTTCAGGTCTTACAGAAGTTAAAACAGACGAGTTTCCTCGCCATGGGAGCAAACTAGAAGCCATGTCCAAGCTAAAGCCTTGCTTCCTTACAGACGGGACAGGAACCGTCACTGCAGCCAATGCCTCAGGTTAGTTTCTGAAGGGCACTTGGGGAAATACCATCTTCTGCAAGGTCTACCAACTGAATACCTTTTTTAACATTTTTTTGAGAGTTTTTTGCCATAGGGCACGTGTGCTCGCCAGAAAGACAGAGAGAGACAGAGAGACAGAAAGCGAGAAATCACCCCCCAGGGGGGATGGCCACGCTACAATCCCTTTTTCTACATTCTCCTCTCGGGATCTTGGGCACACATGCACATTGCGCCCGGCATGAGTTTAAGCCACTGGGCCCAGGACTTGAACCTCCGTTGGCTACATGAGAGTTCAGCGACATAGCCATTACGCTAACTGCTGGTCCCGTAAATGAATATCTTTTTAAAATGTTCATTTAACTGGGGCTGACAGGTGGCATGGTAGTTAAGGGTGCTGGACTCCCACATGGCTGACTGCGGTTCGAATCCTGGCATCTTGCTTTCTCACTTTTCCTCCTTCCCTCTCTCTCTCACTGTGTCCCTGTCTGGTCAAATTAAAATAAATAAATAGGGACCAGCAGTTGGCGTAATGGCTATGTTGCTGGACTCCCATTAGTCAACTGTGGTTTGAGTCCCAGACCTGGTGGCTTAAACTCACACTCGGTGCATGTGCATGCATGTCCTAGATCTTTTTTTTTTTTTTAATTTAAAGAATTATTTAATTTCATTTATTATTTTCCAGTTTGATCAGAGAGAGAGAGAGAGTTAGAAAGCAAGCCCCCAGGTCCGGGACTTGAACTGTGGTCAGCAATGTGGGAGTCCAGTGTCTTTTTTTTTTTTTTTGAGAGGTTTTCGCTATAGGGTGTGTGCACTCGCCAGACAGAGAGAGACAGAGAGACAGAAAGCGAGAAATCACCCCCCAGGGGGGATGGTCACGCCGCAATCCCTTCTTCTCCATTCTCCTCTCGGGATCTTGGGCACGCACGCACACGCGCCTGGCGTGAGTTTTAAGCCACCGGGTCCGGGACGCGAACCGCAGTCGACTACGTGGGAGTCCAGCGACATAGCCATTACACTAACTGCTGGTTCCCTGGAGTCCAGCGTCTTTAACCAGTATGCTACCTGCTGGCCCCAGCATGCCCTAGATCTTGAGAGGAGAATGGAGGAGAAAGGATTGTGGCGTGGCCATCCCCCCTGGGGGGTGTTTTCTCACTCTCTGTCTCTCTGCTTCTCTCTGCCTTTCTGGCGAGTGCACACGCCCTATAGCAAAAACCTCTCAAAAAATTAAAGTTAAATAAGTCTTTAAAAAATGTTTTTTCATTTAACTACACATAAAATTATTCTAAAACTTTGTTTAAGAAAAGAAAAAAATGTAGTCTTTCTATAATCATTGATTTAACTTGATATTATAAAAATCGATTGGTTTATTGCTGTCCCATATAGATATATGGATGAAAAAATAATGTAGAAACTCCCTCCAGAGTTTACTTACCATTGCACTTTTCCAATATTAGAAACTTAGTACCCACCTGTGAGACCTGAGCTTATTTCTTCTATTTCTTTAGTAAACTTCTCCACCCTCCCTGTGATAATCTTTCTACCTCCTCTGGTTGGAATGTTGTATGGTTAGGTACATCATATTGCTGGACTTAACCTTTTTTTTCTAATATGATAGAGGGTGTGTATACTTGATGGAGAGAGAGAAAATGGAAGAGAGTAACTCCCCACTTCCCACCATGGGGAATGGTCACACTGCAATCCCTTCTCTTCTATTTTGCCCTCCTTTTGGAATTCTGGGCACGTGTGTTTTTCAGACCCAGGTCTGGGGCTCAAACTGCTGTGCAGTCACCTAGTGGGATCTCAGTGCCTTGACCACCACACCACTGGCTGTTCTAAAACCTTTTTTTTTCCTTTGTAATTTTGCTATAGGGCACATGCACTCACTGGATGAACAGAAAGGTTTGGGGGAGAGGGAGAGAATAAGAAAGCAACCCTTGGGGGGACCAGCAGTTAGTGTAATGGCTATGTCGCTGGACTCCCACATAGTCGACCACAGTTCAAGTCCCGGACCCGGTGTCTTAAACTCACGCCAGGTGCATGTGCGTGCGTGCCCAAGATCCCGAGAGGAGAACAGAGGAGAAGGGATTGCGGCGTGACCATCCCACCTGGGGGGTGATTTCTCACTTCCTGTCTCTCTGTCTCTGTCTGTCTGGCGAGCGCATGTGCCCTATAGCAAAAACCTCTCCAAAAAAAAAAAAAAAGCAAGCAACCCTCGGGATCCTTTTGCTTCCATTTCTCCTTTGGGGATTTTGGGCACACATGTGCCTAGTGGTTTATTTATTTTTTTTATTTTTTTTAAATTTTATTTTATTTATTCATTCATTTATTTTAATTTGGCCAGAGACAGAGAGAGAGAGAGAGAGAGAGAGAGAGAAAGTGTGAAAGCAAGCCGCCAGATCCAGGACTTGAACCATGGTCAGCCATGTGGGAGTGTCCAGTGCCTTAACCACCATGCCATCTGCTGGTCCCCCTAGTGTTTTTTTTCAAGCTACTGGGGCCAGGACTCAAATCACACAGCCTTGTGGAGTCTTCCAACCTTCACCACCGTGCCACAAGCTGGCCCAAAGCCTTTTTTTTGTTTCTCTTTTTTTTTTCTTTTTTTAAAAATATTTTTGGGGTCTAGCAGGTGGAATAGTGAAGGCATTGGACTCCCACATGGGTGACTGTGATTTGAGTACTAGACCTGGCAGCTTGAAGCACATGCTAGGCTTGTGCACGTGTGTGCCTAAAATCGAGAGAGGAGAATGGAAGAAAAGGGACTGTGGCATGGCCATACTCCTTGGGGTGATTTCTTACTTTCTCTCTGGTGAGCATATACTCCCTATAACAAAAATCTCTGCAAAACAAACAAAAAAGGATTTTTGTCATAGGGCATGTATGCTAGCTGGAAAAAAGAGAGAAAGAGGGAGAAATCATACCCCCCCTGGGGGATGGCCATGCCAGTCTCTTTTCGTCTCCTTTTGGGATTTTGGGCACACATGCCCAGTGCTTTTTAAGCTGCTGGATCCTTGACTTGAACTGTGGTCAGCCATGTGGGAATCCAGTGCCTTAACCATTATGCCACCTGCTGACCCCCAAAACTTACCATTTTTCACTACACTGTGGTCTGTTGAATAATGGCAAACGGGTTTTGCCAATATGTAAGAATCGTTTTTCTCATGTCTTCAAGTGGAAAGAAGGTACAGATATGTAACTGAGGTTAATGAGTATTGTAAAAGCCCGGCCTTTCATGTTTTAAAGGAATAAACGATGGTGCTGCAGCCGTGGTTCTTATGAAGAAGTCAGAAGCCGATAATCGTGGGCTCACCCCTTTAGCACGGATAGTTTCCTGGTCTCAAGCAGGTGTGGAGCCTTCTATTATGGGAATGGGACCAATTCCAGCGATAAAGCAAGCTGTGAGTGAATTTACCTTTGTTACTAAAACCGCTCAAGGGTCAGACCAATGTTGTCTAATTCTGCTAGTTTCCCCCTCCAAACTCCGCTCTGATCTTGTGTCAGCTCCGAAATGCCAGGATTATGCTTTTCTCCTATTTCTCCCTGTCAGGCTTCATTTGCTGAAACAGAACTTGTCTCCTGTTACCTTTCCTTGGATCTCTAGTCTTTCTCTAAGAGTGGCCACCAACATACATGCTTTTTAGCAGAACTGATTCACTCTATCACAAAACAGATGCTACTGGTCCAAATTTGAGTTATTTTTAATTTACCATAGGCTGCATGTGCTCGCTAGAGGGAGACAGAGGGAGAAAGTATGAAAGCATCCTCCCTCATGAGGGGTGGACATGCACACACAGGTACTCAGCATGTTTTTTAAGCTCCCAGGTCTGGAACGCGAACCACACAATTGGTCATAGGGGATCCAGCTCTTAACCATCACACCACTGGCTGGCCTGGCAGTTGAGATTTTTTTTTTTTTTTTTTTTTTTTTTTTTTTTTTTTTGCTATTGGGCACATGTACTCACTGGAAAAAAGCAGTGTCTCCCAGGAGAGATGACCACTCCATAATCTCTCTTCCACTCTACTCTTGGGAGCTTGGGCATGTGTGCATATGCACCCAGCATTTTTCAAGCTGCTGGGTCCAGGACTCAGCCAGCCATATGGGATCCAGCCACCTTGACTTCTGCACTACCTGGCTAGCCCACCTGTTCAGAATTTCCAAGCAATGTGTTAAGCATACCTGTAATCTTTCGATGTCACTCAGGCTGAGCGTGTAATGCTGGCTAGTCAGTGGGAGTTTTTGAGATTCTTCAGCATCATGCAGCATATTCTTCTGTATTTAGTTTACATTAAACCCAAATTCTTTTTTTTTTTTTAAAGAATTATTTTATTTAACTTTATTTATTTATTTATTTATTTATTTATTTATTTTAATTTGACCAGAGAGGGAGAAAGTGAGAAAGCAAGTCACCAGGTCTGGGACTCAAACCGTCGTCAGCCATGTGGGAGTCCGGCACCCTTAACCACCACGCCACCTGCCAGCCCCCAAACCCAAATTCTTAAGACTGTTATTCATTAATCCTTTGTTTAGGTTGCAAAAGCAGGGTGGTCACTGGAAGACGTGGACATATTTGAAATCAATGAAGCCTTTGCAGCCCTCTCCGTTGCAATAGCTAAAGAACTTGGATTAAACCCAGAGAAGGTAAACATGAGCAAATAGTTTTTTTTTTTTTTTTTGAAGAGGTTTTTGCTATAGGGCGCGTGTGCTCGCCAGACAGAGACAGACAGAAAGCGAGAAATCACCCCCCAGGGAGGATGGCCACGCCACAATCCCTTCTCCATTCTCCTCTCGGGATCTTGGGCACGCACGCGCATGCACCCAGCTTGAGTTTTAAGCCACCGGGTCCAGGACGCGAACTGCGGTTGACTTATGTGGGAGTCCAGTGACATAGCCATTACGCTAACTGCTGGTCCTGAGCAAATAGTTTCTAAGGAGAGCTCAGTACTGTATATTCCCAGTGCAATCTATTACTTAAAATTATTTTATTCATTCATTAATTTTAATTTGACCAGAGAGAAAGCGAGAGAAAGGGAAAGTGAGAAAGCAAGCCACCAGGTCTGGGACTTGAAACATGGTTGACCATATGGGAGTGTCCAGCACCTTAAGCACCACACCACTTGCTGGCCCCATTAATTTGTTTTTTTCTTATTATTTAACTTTAATTTTGACTAGAGAGGGGCAGTGGGAGAGGGAGGGATGGAGAGAGGGAGTGGGGAAGAAAGCAGCCAGGTCTGGGACTCAAAACTGACTGACCATGTGGGAGTCCAAGGCCCTAAACCACCATGCCACCTGCTGGTCCCCCCATGCAATCTTTTATTTAAAAAAAAAAGTAATTATTTAATTTTACTCATTATTTCATTTATTTTTATTTTTTATTTTGGAGAGGTTTTCGCTATAGGGCGCATGCGCTTGCCACAGACTTAGAGATAGAAAGCGAGAAATCACCCCCCAGGGGGGATGGTCACGCCGCAATCCCTTCTCCTCTCGGGATCTTGGGCACCATGCACACACACCCGGTGTGAGTTTTAAGCCACCGGGTCCAGGACGCGAACCGCGGTCAACTACGTGGGAGTCCAGCGACATAGCCATTACGCTAACTACTGGTTCCCTTATTTTTTTGAGGTTGACCAGAGACAGAAGGAAAGTGAAGTTACCAGATCAGGGACTTGAAAAGCAGCCAGCCATGTGGGAGTCCAGTGGCCTTAACCACCACGCCACCCGCCAGCCCTTCCCCCTGCATATAATCATAAATTTTGAAATGGTAATTAGATAATTATTTCCAGGTATTGGCTGTTTGGTAATGGGTAGATACTTGTTCACACTGGGACTGAGGAGTTCACTTGTTCTATTGTGTTGCAAGGCAAACAACTGTGACTATAGGTTTTTCAAGTATTTTTATTCATAATCGTGCATACGCCTGCGTTGGGCAGAGTATCACAGGAAGCCAGGGTCTCATCAGGCTGTAGTACCTTCCCCGAGTGTCAGAATTTTGGGTGTGCATGCACCTAGCATGTCTTCAGGTCCACATGGGCTCTGAACCTCTACTGCAGTGCAGTAAGTACACTGGACCAAGGCTGGCCTACTGTAATAATTTGCCTAGATACAAGTAGGCATCTTATGTTCTGAAAATCATTTTTGTACTAAGAAATGGGAGAAGGTGGTCAGGAACAGGTATCACTGAAGCATCAACTTCTTCCTAAATCCTTGACATGAATATCAAGTTTGAAAGGGTAGTTGAAGAGGTAAAAAGACAAATTTAGAAGTTTAACCCATGTTCACAAAAGCATAAATGAAAATCTCTCTTCCTCTCAGGTCAACATTCAAGGAGGGGCTATAGCCTTGGGACACCCCCTTGGAGCATCTGGCTGCCGAATTCTCGTGACCTTGTTACACACGCTGGAGAGGACAGGCGGGACACGCGGTGTTGCGGCGCTGTGCATAGGGGGTGGGATGGGAATAGCGATGTGTGTTCAGAGAGGATGAACTGCGTAACGGTTAAATCATACTTCAACTAAGTGAACTAATAAAGTTCTGAATTATGTAAATGTGAAATGGGAGGATCACAGTGAGCATGGAAACCATCTACTTCACAGACACCAAGGTGACAGCTTGCTGTTCTTTAATGTGTAATACCAGATATCAAGACAATTGCATCTAACATTGTTATAAATAAAAAAAAAAAGAGATCAGTCATCGAGGGCTCCAGAGTGGACAGCATCTTCATAACCTCCATGTTTTTCATCTTTACTTTCTGGGTGTAATTTAATAAGATCATCGATCCGAAGAATGGTAATTGCAGCTTCAGTTGCAAATTTCAAACTCTTAACTTTAACTATGGTTGGCTCAAACACCCCTGCTTGCTTGTTGTCTCGGGGCTTACCGTTGATTAAGTCAAGACCGATCCTGCAATTAAAAAAAAAAAAAAAAAAAAAGGGACCAGCAGTTAACGTAATGGCTATGTCGCTGAACTCCCACATAGCCGACCACAATTCAAGTTCCAGACCCAGTGGCTTAAACTCACACCATATGCGTGTGCGTGTGTGAACAAGATCCTGAGAGGAAAATGGAGGAGAAAGGATTGCGGCGTGGCCATCCTTCCTGGGGGGGTGATTTCTCACTTTCTATCTCTCTGTCTGTCTTTCTGGCGAGCGCACAAGCCCAAACAAGGGAACCAGCAGTTAGCGTAATGGCTATGTTGCTGGACTCCCACGTAGTCGACTGCAGTTCGCGTCCTGGACCCGGTGGCTTAAAACTCACGCCGGGCGCGTGTGCGTGCGTGCCCAAGATCCCGGGAGGAGAAGGGATTGTGGCGTGACCATCTCCCCTGGGGGGTGATTTCTCGCTTTCTGTCTCTATGTCTCTGTCTGGCGAGTGCACGTGCCCTATAGCAAAAACCTCCCCCCCCCAAAAAAAAGTGAAAAAGAAAAATAAAAAAACCAAACAAATAAAAAAGCAGTAACAAAAAAACCCCCCAAAATACCCCTTATAAGCTGACTAGGTGGCCCATTAATCCCAGCCATTCTATTCAGGTACTGAGAAATAACTGGGACCTTATGAGTCCCTTTAAGATTAAATTAGTTACGAATAACAGCACTGAGAGTTGTAGAAAATGCCTGGGTGGTGGTGTAAAAAAACCATCATTTACCTTAAGATCATCTCACTGCCTCTATAGAGGCAAAAAGTGAGGAATCAGTTATTAACTAAAACACACCAGCGCTAATAATCATCATCTTTTTACCACTATCCTTTGAACTAGTTATGAGTGACTAACAACAAACATCTGTTAAGATGGAGTGGGAGAAAACGCTACCTAATAGAGTGTGGTCACATGGCAGTCTCTTCTCTACTTTTCCATCCTGGATTTTGTACAGGCAGGCACATGACCCTAGTGATTTTCAAGTAGTTACATAACACTGTTCGGGGAATAGCAATAAAAAAAGATAAAAAAGGATGGTTAGGGACCAGCACGTGACATAATGGCTATGTCACTGGACTCTCACATGGCCAACCGTGGTTCAAATCCTGGACCTGGATGCTAAAGCTCACGCTGGGTGTGTGCGCATGTTCCCAAAATCTTGAGAAGGGATTGCAGCATAGCCATCCCCTGGGGGGTGTGGGAGTGTTTGATTTCTTACTTTCTGTGTCTCTGGCTAGTGCACACACCTCATAACAAAAATCATTGAAAAAAAAAAAATGATGGTTAATACTCAGTGTAGAGGTAGCCAAAGTCTTTTCTTTCTTCATAGTTTGCCACAGTAGAAACAAAACTTAGTTGGACAGTACTGCATGCTCTGCTTCAACAACCTCCAGTGGAAATGTTGCATTGTAGCAGATGCTAGCTATGTAGCCAACACTTTTTTTCCCCCTTAAGTTTGCTATAGGCATTTGTTGGAGCTAAGAGAAAGTGAAAAAGTACTCCCTCATACACAATCCCATCTACTCCATTCTCTCTGGATTTTGGCCACGTATGCATGTGCATGTACATGCATGCGCGCGTGTGGGTACGCACACACAGCATGTCTTTCGAGCCACTGGGTCCAAGACTTGAACCATGTAGTTGGCTGTGTGGGATCTAGCCACCTTAACCACAATACTTGGCTGGCCCTGTAGTTAGAACTGTAATGGCTGCATCTGCCCTGAATATTCTTTCTTTTTTTTTCTTTTTTTGGAGAGGTTTTTGCTATAGGGCGTGTGCGCTCGCCAGACAGACAGAGAGATAGAAAGCAGGAAATCACCCCCCAGGGGGGATGGCCACGCCACAATCCCTTCTCCTCCATTCTCCTCTTGGGATCTTGGGCACGCACGCACAGGCGCCCGGTGTGAGTTTAAGCCGCCGGGTCCGGGACTCGAACCGCAGTCGACTACGTGGGAGTCCAGCGACATAGCCATTATGCTAACTGCTGGTCCCATCTGCCCTGAATATTAACCATCCTTTTAACCTTTGTTTATTGCTATTATTCTCTGAACAATATAATGGAACTACTTCAATAATGCGTCGTATCAGGTAATTATAATCTAGAGACAATGAAAAGTATCGAGAAAGCTATGCACAGGTTATATGCAAACACTACTACGTTCTATGTATAGGATTTAAGCATATGCCCATGTTAATATTCACGGGCGTCCTGGAACCAAGTCTGTGTACATCACTGGACAGAGTTGGAAACAATAAGACAGGGAACTTTCATGCTTACCATTTTAGATTTTTACGTTCTGGGTTAACTTGGGCTTCATTATGAAAAGCTCTTAACTTTGCAACCAGATCTGTGGAGTCTTGGGCAGCATTAACTGCCAGTGTATTGGGAATAACAAGAAGAGACCTTGCAAACTCTGCAATAGCAAGCTGTTCCCGAGATCCCTAAGAAGAGAGACCGTTAGATGTCTTTTCATAAAAAGAAAAATATCAACGGTTGCAGAAGAGGTGTGTTAATAAAATGCTACAGACTGTCCTCCATTCCCTTCTTAAAAATAAGTAACTCTTCTTACCATGCTGGTGGCATAGTTTTCAAGGTATATGGACAGGGCTGCTTCTACAGCACCTCCACCAGGAACCACAGATTTTGACTCCAAAACTCTCTTCACCACACAGAGAGCATCATGCAGAGAACGTTCCATCTCATCGCACATGAAATCATTTGCCCCACGTAAGATAATTGATGCAGATGTACGAGCCTTGGTGCTATTAAAAACAAAAAGGAAAATTCTTAAAACAGTATTCACTGCAAACATCCTTGTTTAAATCCTGCTTAAAAAGGGTATTTAGACATTGTACAATAATGTGTAGACCATGAAGAAGAGATGAAACGGGTAACTGGCTCATCTCAATTTACAATGGTGCACCATTATTTTATCCCATGCGTATAACTGCTCATATCACTGAAAGACAATAGCAGCAAATAAATGGGAAGGAAGCAGACTTTTACTCAACAAAATCCATGCAGCTGTAGAATTTAAAACATAGCTCTTACTTTTTAATTAAGATCAGTTCATCGTCACAAATCCGCTCCTGCACCACCTCCTCTGCTTGTCCCAACATCGCAGCCTCAAAGGTCTCTTCACCTTCCAGATTGGCCAGGGTTGACAGGATAGTTGCTGTCAAGAGTTTAAAGATCTGTAAGGCTATCCATCCATCATGACTTTTAATATCCTGCCTTAGATTCAGAAACATTTGTGGATATGATGTATAAGAATACAAGTTTCAGGTTGACAGAGGAGAGGCAACTGTCCTTTTATTCAAAAGATGGAGCTTAGTTGGGGTCAGCAGGTGGCACGGTGGTTAAGGGCGCTGGACTCCCACACAGCCGACTATGGTTTGAGTCCTGGACCTGGCAACTTGCTTTCTCACACCTCCCTCCCACAACTCTGTCTCCCTCTGGTCAAATTAAAGTTAAATAACTGTTATTTAAAAAATGGGACTTTGGGGACCAGCAGATGACATAATGGCTATGTCACTGGACTCCCATGTAGTTGACTGCGGTCTGAGTCCCAGACCCGGTGGCTTAAACTCAAACCGGGTGTGCATGTGTGCGTACCCAACCCCCCTGGGGGGTGACTTCTCACTTTCTGTCTGTCTCCCTCTGTCTTTCTGGCGAGCGCATGTGCCCTATAGCAAAAATCTCTCCCCTCCCCCCAAAAAAGAAAAAAGGGGACTTTGTTATTTTTGAAGTTAACAAAACTCAGTTAAGGAACTTTTCCTATTGCATAAACAACGTTAATTTTGTGTGTATAAATTTTTTAAGAGAGATTTTTGCTATAGGGCACATGTGCTCACCAGAGAAACAGAAACAGAGACAAAGCAAGAAATCACCCCTGGGGGAGATGGCCACTCTGCAATCCTTTTTCTCCATTCTCCTCTTGATTTTGAGCACATATGCACATGTGCCTGGCGTCAGTTTTAAGCCACTGGGTTGAAGATTTGAACCATGGTGGACTATGGGGGAGTCCAGCAACACAACCATTACCCCATCTGCTGGTCCCTGTATTGTAATATTTAAGCAAATAAAACATAAGCATAAGGGAGAAAACACGTTTCTGACGCTGCCTAGTGTCAGTATTTCAACGTGGAAAGACCCTGACCCGGCCGTGTATGCTAACATGACATACTTCAGCTGAGATGTGGCAGACCTACCTCCTGATGCTTTAGCAATGCGTTTAAGGTCCCTTTTCAAAACTCTCCTAACTGCCATGGCGCCAGCTTCCACAAAGTACTTCAGACACATGTCGTCAATTCCACCTGTGGTCAGAATAACGTTGGCACCAGTTGCCAGAATCTTCTGAATTCTTTCCTTGGTGATATCAGATTCTCTACAGAAAAAATATTTAAGTAACCCAAAGTCACCCTCTGTGTTTTCTTGTAATATAGTTCTAACTTCCATTGGGCATTTTCCATAAAACTGTAGATTAACTTTTTCCCCACCTATGGCCAGGAATTTAAATTAGTTTCCATTTACAGAAAATGTAAAGAATTAAAAATGACCACTCAGCACTCTCCAATTCCAGTTTGAGCTCCTAATCAAGAACTGTTAGAAAAGAAAAACCAGGGCTGTCCTCAAGGATCTAGATGGCCAAGGTCTTTTTTTATTTTTTTGCTATAGGGTGTGTGCGCTCACCAGACAGACAGAGACAGAAAGCAAGAAATCATCCCCCAGGGGAGATGGCCACGCCGCAACCCCTTCTCCTCCGTTCTCCTCTTGGAATCTTGGGCACGCACGGACATGTGCCCAGCGTGAGTTTTAAGCCACTGGGGTCCAGGGCGCGAACCGTGGTTGATTATGTGGGAGTCCAGCGACATAGCCATTACGCTAACTGCTGGTCCTGATGGCCAAGGTTTTAACAATCTCTCTCGTGGGCAACTATCACTAAGGCCATACGCAGAGATCATAGGCACAAACACACAAATGCAGCTTCAGAGGGAAGCAGTGAGAAAGCACCCCGGCCACACTGCAATCCCTTTTTCTATCCCCTCTTGAGATTCTGCACAGATATGCACATTTGCCTGGTGTGTTTTTCAAGCTACCAGGTATGGGACTCAATTGCACAGATGGCCATGTAGGATCCAGCTGCCCTAACCACCATACAACCTGGTTGACCCAAAGCTTGGTATTTTAAAAGACCAGTATGACCAATCCTGTGTTTTCAAAAAGATCTCCTGATATCAACGTAGAAAGTACACTGGAGGGACTGATGACTGAAAGCAAGGCAACAGTAACTAGAAATACAGGAGTATGCCTGCTGAGAACAGATGGCCTAAACAGAGAAGTGCACATTTATGGCGTGGGTAACTGGGAGGTGCAGCCACTGGCTCCCAGAGTAAAATAAGTACCAACAGGCTGGGCTCAGATGGGAAATCAGAGTTCAGGCTGGGGGAGGTTTAAGGTAAAGCTGCCAAAAGGCAGTCAGACGTAGCATGGAAATTAAGAGCAAACTATGGGGAAAAAAATGGTAGATGAGGGACCAGCAGTTAGCGTCATGGCTATGTCGCTGGACTCCCATGTAGTCGACCACGGTTCGAGTCCCGGACCCGGTGGCTTAAACTCACGCCGGGCGCGTGTGCGTGCATGCCCAAGATCCCGAGAGGAGAATGGAGGAGAAGGGATTGCGGCGTGGCCATCCCCCCTGGGGGGTGATTTCCTGCTTTCTGTCTCTCTGTCTCTCTCTGTCTGTCTGGCGAGCGTACGTGCCCTAGAGCAAAAAAAGAAAAAAAAGAGAAAAAAAAAAGAAAAAAAAGGAGATGAAAGCATGTGGATACATGAAATTATTCAAAGAATTTTGCAATTAAGATAAAAATCATCCTCTGGGACCAGCAGTTGGTGTAATGGCTATTTGGACTCTCATGTAGTCAACCGTGGTTCAAGTCCCAGACCTGGCGGCTTAAACTCACACTGGGTGTGTGTGCCCAAGATCTCAAGAGAAGAATGGAGGAGAAGGGACTGTGGTGTGCCACTCCCCCGGGGGGTAATTTATCGCTTTCTGTCTGTCATTCTTTCTGGCGAGCGCATGCGCTCCATAGCAAAAACCTCTCCAAAAAAAAAAAAAAAAAAAAAAAAAATCACTGTCTCCACCCACAGCAATTATAATACAAACACACACACACACACAGCAGAAAGCCCTAGAAGCCCAAGCCGTTTCTGAGAGACTGACTAGCTTGGGTGCTTCTCCAATAGTCTGAGCAAGGAAATGGAAAGTGGGTGACTTTTGTTTAGAGATAATAATCAAACGGTCTCAGTGACAAATCAAGAGGAGAAAGGACATTAAGTAAAAAACAGGAGTTAAAAATATTTCCTATCAAGGGAACCAGCAGTTGGCGTAATGGCTATGTCGCTGGACTCCCATGTAGTCGACCGCGGTTCGCGTCCTGGACCCAGTGGCTTAAAACTCACGCCGGGCGCATGTGCGTGCGTGCCCAAGATACCAAGAGGAGAATGGAGGAGAAGGGATTGCGGCGTGACCATCCCCCCTGAGGGGTGATTTCTCACTTTCGGTCTCTATGTCTCTCTCTCTCTGTCTGGCGAGCGCACGCGCCCTATAGTGAAATCCTCTCCAAAAAAAAAAAAAAAAAAATTTCCTATCAAGTATCAAGGGACCAGCAGTTGGTATAACGGCTATGTCGCTGAACTCCCATGTAGTTGACCACGATTCAAGTCCTGGAACCAGTGGCTTAAACTCACGCCAGGCATGTGTACGTGCGTGCCCAATATCTCAAGAGACTGGAGAAGGGATTGTGGTGTGGCCACTCCCCCTGGGGGGGTGATTTCTCGCTTTTTGGCTCTATCTTTTTGGGGAGTGCACACACCCTCTAGCAAAAACCTCTCAAAAAAAAAAAAAAAGAACATTTCCTATCGGGACCAGCAGGTGGCATGGTGGTTAAGGCACTGGACACTTCCACATGGCTGACCACTTTTTGAGTCCTAGACCTGGTGGCTTGCTTTCTCACTTCCTCTCTCTTTGTTTCTCTCTGGTCATATTTAAAATGAATGAATAAATAAAATGAAGTAAATAATTCTTAAAAAAAAAAAAAAAAGAAAAAAAGAGAGAGAATATTCCCTAGCTTTCTGCACACACAGCAGTTCCTCGTCCATCACTAAAATGATGAAGAGTGGATGTGGGGTATCACTGTGAATTCAGTTTTTAACATACTGACCTTCGGGTGCTTAAGAAGCATTCAGTTGGGCAGAGGTGTGTGCATGCAGCTCAGAGACACAGACTTACACGTCTCTAGCATGAACATGGTATCTGAAGTCATGGAACACTGACCCATCCTGGGGAGGGTATTGTGAGATGGTCGCCCACAGAAAGAAAAATGAAGTAATTACACAGATTTTAGCCCCCAACACTCCCATTAAGCAATAAGCTGAAGGTCAAATAAGAAAGATAAAAATGGCTACTTAATTTTACACTAGTGACCTTAACAAGTGGTGCTCTACTGGTAAACTGGGCTGAAAAAGGAATGAGAAGCAAACCACGGAAGACATTTTTATGTAAATCACTAGCAAGACCTAGCCAAAGAGATGGAGGAGGACGGGGAGTAACTGGAGTGGTATGTACTTCAAACATTCATGTAAAAATGGAATTAAAATATGAGTTTATTTTGGTGCCAAAAAACCTTGAGGGCTCACCTAACAGCTTAGTAGTTAAGGGAGCCGGATCCCACATGATCTACATGGTTGGAATGTCAGCCTTGGTGGAGGAAAGACACACTGGGTATGTGCCCAGATTCGACAGGACGGAGAAATGGAGAAAAGAATGTGGTGTAAACACACGCCTAGGAGATGTTGTCTTTCTGCCCCAGTGTACTCACCCTTTGGCAATTCAAAAAGGAAAAAGAAAAATGAAAAAAATCCAGGCATAGTTTTTTTTTTTTTGGAGAGGTTTTTGCTATAGGGTGCGTGCGCTCGCCAGACAGACAGAGAGAGACATAGAGACAGAAAGTGAGAAATCACCCCCCGGGGGATGGTCACACTGCAATCCCTTCTCCTCCATTCTCCTCTTGGGATCTTGGGCATGCACGCACAAGCGCCCGCGTGAGTTTTAAGTCACTGGGTCTGGGACGCGAACTGTGGTCGACTACGTGGGAGTCCAGCGACATAGCCATTACGCTAACTGCTGGTTCCCCTAGTTTTTAAATATACATTAACTTCTTGAAAACCTCTATTATGTGTGATCAAGTTTATTGTTGTTCTTTTTTTTTTTGGCTACAGGCGTGTGCCCTTGCCAGAGATAGAATTCCTGCTTCTCCATTCTCCCCCTGGGATTTGGGCATGCACACACGTGTCCAGCATGTTTTTCAAGCTGCTGGCTCTGGGACTCAAACCACATAGCCAACCATGTAGGGGCTAATCATTTAACTACCATGCCATTGGCTGGCCCTCACAAGGTTTTCATTTAAGAATAAGAAAGCTGGAAGTAGAATTTAGAAAAGACGAGAATTAGTTGAAGCTGAGGAAACTTTATCAATGAAGCAAAGCTCTAAGGCAGATGGCAACTGACCCTAGAACACTACAGGCAGAGGGACTGGCCTCTGACTGAAGAGAAACCAGTTTGTTAAAATCAGGAAAGAGAATGAATACAGGTGCAAGTAAAATCTCTAGGCAAATGTTTCCTATGGATCTGATGTAGCTACTGTTCCTTTCAAACTATTGAAAAAAAAAAGTGTGAGTTAATGCTGGTGGGAGGCAGCCAAACTCCAAGTTTGCAACTCTAGGCGCTAATCAATCATCAGCACTGCCTGGAGCCCTAGCACGCAGCACACGCCAATCCTGTGCCACGCCACTGAGTGCTCCGCTCTACTGCTTCTGTGTGGGACCAGCGTCCTGACGGTCACGGCCACTACATTCAGAGAGCAAAAATTCCAGAAGACCCATTTTTACGTAAGTTATGTCACCACCAGATGCCCCTTGAAACACCACATTTACTGATTCTGGAGGAAGTTCTGACTTGGTTACAGTCCTCCAAGACACTAACACTTTAAAACTCCAGCTCTGTAAACACACTTTGCTGCCTATTAAATGGTTCTGATAACTTGCTGTTACACTGTAGATAAAACTCATTCTTTTACGTTTATTTTCTTTGGGCCCAACACAAAGGTACTATATGAATATCCATTTCAAAAGCCAGATACGCCCTTTCAACATACCTCTGTCTAATTTGGTCTAATTTTTCAGGGTCTGTAATAACCACCTGTACACCAAGCTTCATTTTCGTTTTCTGCAGGCTGAAGTCGAGGCAAGCAATTTTTGCATTAACTATTCTCTTGGGCATGCCTACAAGTGAACACATTATTAAATTCTTTTGGAATAACCACGGTACATTTTTCAAAATATACCTGTCCTTAACAGCATAATAAATTGTTACAGGTAAACGTATGAATTTAGATAGTAACCTATTACATTTTAACCTTGAAAAACTTAATAGCATTAAAGCACATGGTTTCTTTCAATTAACATTCATCTTAACAGCTACAAATCCCTCAGTTACATAACAATGTGCTATGTATAGCCTTCAAGAAGTTAGCGTTCCCTTGTAGTAATCTCATTCTGAACCTTACCCTGAGACCCCACCACACAGTTGAGTGCGTAGCCATTGATCAGCATACTCTCCGTCTGACTTCTCCCGTGGGCTTTTAGAATATTAACAGAATTGACTGGATAGCGAGGCTGGCCTCTTAGATCTGTATATTTAACAGCAAGCACAGCATCTACTACCATATTGGCGAAGAAGTCACCGTTTCTAAAACCAACAGTTAAGGATAACAGCAGATTTGGAATGAAAACAGAGCACACTTTGAAAATCAAAGGTATTTAGGTCCGGTAGGTGGCATGGTGGTTAAGGGCACTGGACTCTCACATGGTCAACAGTGGTTCAAGTCCCAGACCTGTTGGCTGCTTACTTTCTCACTTTCTTTCTCTCTCTCTCCCAAGGTCACTCTGCCCCTCTCTGGTCAAATAAAAAAATATAAATATAAATAAAATTAGGAGCCAGCAGGTGGCGTGGTGGTTAAGGGCGCTAGACTCCCACATGGCCTACTGTGGTTTGAGTCCTGGACCTGGCGGCTTGCTTTCTCACTTTCTCTGTCTCTGTCCCTCTCTGGTCAAATTAAAATTAAATAAATAAATACTTTAGAAAAAGAGTATCAAGGGTAAAGGAACTTCCAGTTCTCTAGTCAATATTAACTTTGATAAAGTGATATTTTATTGGACTACTGCAAGGATACATTCCAATGATTTTAGAAGACATCGATGTCTTAGCAGCATTGATCAGGCAATCTCTTCCAAGTTCATCTGTGTTAATAATCAGGTTTTCACTGATATAACGTACTGCTTCCCTGTATAAAGGGCGGGGTGAAAAATACGTAAACTTACAACTCCAACATTTCGAATTTATCACATTTTGCACAGTGCCAAAGTATCATAGACAACCATTTTCTGTTCAGCCATTTCATATAGGAGGAGGACACCAAAAAACCCTCCCTCTTCAGATCATGGCCATGTTAATCTATCCCGTAAGCATAGCCACTAAAATCTATTACAAGGAGAAAATGTGGTAGTCAAACGGGAAAATAAGATACTGACTCTAGTTCTTCAAACATGTAAAGAAGAAAACATAGCTTTCTCACATTAAAATTTAGTCCTTAAAACATTAAGGGAACAGACTATTTACAATGCAAAACGAAGTGTCTGAATGCAGAACCATCTTACTTGCAAGCAAGTCGATAGCCACTAATAACTGACGTAGGATGGATTTTCTGTTTGACCAGTTCATCTGCATTTTTTAGAAGTTCTGCAGCAATAATAACCTGTTGAGAAAAACATCCATTGTTCCTGAATAAGTCTGATTTTCAATGTGTGCAGTGCTAAAGCAAACGCACCACTCAAAAGGTCAAGTATCACTAACTGAAACAGGGATGGGAGAGAAATGAACTAGTTATCAGAAACCCCCCAAAAGAGAACTGTACATTTTTTGTGCACAAATGGCTCAAACCAGACAGGAGACAGAAAAATATTCTAAGAAACTAGAATAAAAAGCAGATGATGACATATCTACCCCCTTGAGAGATTAAGCACTCAACAGATGCTAAATTGAGACTCTAATTATCAAACAATTTATATCATTTTAGAATTGTTTGGTTTACCTAAATGAAATCATTCTCTAAGGAACTCTATGAAACATGTCTTAATGAAGGAAAAACAGACTATTTACTTAAGTCACAATACCATAAGTAAGGCACCCAAACATTTTCACATTTTAGAGGTGGCAGAGGCTACTCTTCCATGGCTGAAGTTTTATCTAGAAATACATCAACCTAGAAACTGTTTCTTGAGCCAGCCCTACAGCCTGGAGGTTAAGGGAGTCTGGATCCTACATGGTTAACCATAGTTTAAGTCCCACCTCTGGCAGCTGCACAAACATGCTGGGTGTGTTGCACATGTGCCCCGAATTCTGACAGGTTAGAGAAATGGAGACCAGACTGTAGTGTGATCATACCCCCAGTGGCGAGTGCTCTCTCCCTCTCCACCTCTCTCTGGCCAACACAAAGCCCATGGAAGCAAAAACAAAAAATTGCTCTCTTAAAAAAACAAAAACAAAAACCTGTGAAATCTCTATGTCTCGGGACCAGCAGTTAGTGTAATGGCTATGTCGCTGGACTCCCACGTAGTTGACCGCAGTTTGCGTCCTGGACCCGGTGGCTTAAACTCACGCCGGATGCGTGTGCGTGCATGCCCAAGATCCCAAGAGGAGAATGGAGAAGGGATTGCGGCGTGGCCATCCCCCCTGGGGGGTGATTTCTCGCTTTCTATCTCTCTGTCTCTCTCTGTCTGTCTGGTGAGCGCACGCGCCCTATAGCAAAAACCTACCTCTACAAAAAAAAAAGAAAAAAAGAAAAAAAAAACAAAACTCTATGTTTCTCCCACGACACACATGCCCTATAGTAAAAATCTCTGTCAAAAAAACAAAAATAAAACCCAAACACTATTTCTTATTTTAGTAAAATCAACATCTCACCGAACAACAGTGTTTCTACTACACCAGAGTACTGAACAATTAATGCAGTTTATGCTATTAACTCTGACAGGTCACACGTCGTATCACAGGAAATTACCTTCTCACGCATTCCCATTTTAAATCCCTGAATTTCCCTGACAACATTTTAAATAGGAAAATACTTAGTTTTTAAAACATCAAGTAATAGGGGCCAGTGGTTAAGGGTGCTGGACTCCCACATGGTCGATCATGGTTCCAGTCCCAGACTTGGTGGCTTTTTCACTTTCCTTCCCTCTTTCTTTCTCTCTCTCTCACTCTCACTCTGTCCCTCTCTGGTCAAAATTAAAAATAAAGAAGTTAAATAAAATAATTCTTTTTTTTTAAAAGAATTATTTTTATTTTAACTTTATTTATTATTATATCATTATTATTTTCAGTTTGATCAGAGAGAGAGAGAGAGAGGAAGTGAGAAAGCAAGCCACCAGGTCCGAGACTTGAACCGTGGTCGGCCATGTGGGAGTCCAGCGCCTTTAACCACCACGCCACTTGCCAGCCCCAATAAAATAATTCTTAAAACAAACAAACAAAAACAACAACAACAACAACAGCAAAATCAAGTAACAGGGCTGGGTCCATAGCCTTTGGGTTAGGGCAGCCAGATTCTACATGGCCAACCCTGGGTTAGAGTCCCAGAGCCAGTGGCTTTGGCTTGAGAAATACTCTGGGCTTGTGTGCCCAAACTCCTGAAAGGAGGGAGAGACGAAGAGGGAACTGCTGTGTAACCAGTCCCCATTGTAAGTGCTTTTGCCTCTTGTTCTCTCTCTAGCAGCACAAGCGCCCTCTAGGGAGAAAAAAAGGTAACATTTTTCTCAAAAAACTTGAAATTCCCAAGTCTTAGGTGATAAGAGAAGAGGAAGCAAAGCTTTATACTTCAAGGAGACCATATTATCTCAAGTTTCCTTTTCAAGTGGCACAAACTAGCTATAACCATCAACTTTCAAATTTAGTTCCTTGAGAAAACTTAATGACTGCTTACTACAGACGTGGTTCCATCTCCAACTTCTTTGTCTTGCAGGTCAGCCAGCTCACAAAGAACTTTTGCAGCAGGATGTTCTACCTCCAGTAGCTTCAGGATGGTAGCACCATCATTAGTAATGGTTACATCCTATGAAATGTGCATGAAGAAATGAGAACAGAAATCACGAACACAGCCCTACTGTTATGTATGCACCTTTAATACACCTTCCACACCATGATTCGGATAAAAGCAAGAACTTTAGATACCTAAGATCTTTTATGCTTTAAGACAACCAAAGTTAGAAACAGTTAAGTATATACTTACACCAATATCATCCACCAACATTTTATCCAAGCCAACTGGACCAAGAGAACTTTTTACAATATTGGCAATAGAAGCTGCAGCCATAACTATAATCAGTCAATGGAAAAAAGAAAAGAAAATACTATCAGCACCAGATTTTACCAAATCTACAAATCTGCCTTAGTTATGCTCTGGAAAGAGGCTTAATGACTAATGTTTTACCAATTCACATTGTTAACTAGGATAAATACATTTTTAGTATTGTTTACAAGGACATCCAACTGACAGTTCACAAATAATTACACTCTAAGAAGCGGTCGAGGTGGAGCACTCGGCAGCTGAAGCTAGCAAACGTGTGCAGTAGACAAGTCAGCTATATTCCATGGCCATTTACTCATCTGTAAAAATGAGCAACTGAACCTAGTCTCTTCCGGCTAATGGTCCTGAAACGAAGCCCAAGAGCTGAGACAGAATAAAAGGGATGTGAGGCGTGGCCCGCACGTGTCGGCGCAGAGGGCTCGCTTTTCAGGCCCGGGAGCGGCTTTCCAGTACCCGGCCTGGACATCCACACCCACCCAGTGCGGCTCTCACGATTTCTTCCCCTACGGAGAGGGGGCGCTGCCCTGCTGCCCCGCCCAGCGTGGCGAGAACGGCCGGCGGGCCGGTGCGCCGGGGGTGGTCACAGGGTGCCCCCCGGAGGCCCTTTCTGCGTAAAAAAGGAAGGGGGCCTCCGGGTGTGCGCCCCAGGCCGCGGCCGCCGGGGGTACATCCCAGGCCTCGCCCGCCTTACCGTTCTGGGAGCGGATCGCCTCGCCAGTGCTGCGGTCCCCGAACACGGACAAAGGCCCTTCCATCTTCAAGGCAGGATACACGTTGAGTATCACTCACACCGCGGGAAACCAGAACCTCGACCGCTAGGCCGGGAGGCGGCCACTACAGCGGCGGCGACGGCGTGGAGCGAGCCCGAGCGACGCCGCGAAGGCTGCCGGGTAGGACCGCCCCGCCCGCTCCCCTGGCCCGCCCGCGAAGCATGGCGGGTAAAAAATAGGGCGGAGGGAAGAGAGAGGGAAGTGTGAATACACCGGAAGTTAAACGGGACGGATTACTATTTTTGTCCAATTACAGAGTGAATGAGAAGGGCGCGAGAGTGGGAAACGGAAGTGACGGTCTGGGAGCGTTGACAGAAGCAGAGGTGCTCCGCGGAACTTTTGCTCCCGGCAAGGTTGCGCATGCGCATTTGGAAATTCTAGTGCTTTCTAGGAGGGTTGGCCGGGCGTTTACAGTTGGGGTGTGGCGTGGGTGCCCATTTCCAAGGTAGCAGGGGGTTCTGAGCGAGTCTTGGTGATGAATATTATACTCTCTTCCTGTCCTCAAGTTCTTGCTTGGGGATCGTGAGGCGAATCGGTCGGGCTTTGACCCAAGGCTGGCGTATAAGTTTCGGGGACCAGTCCTGGGTGGGATGAGGCAAGGTTTCTCTGTGGGCCACAAGGGAGATTTGCAGGTTGACTAAGAAGACAACTATCCTTCATGAGCACCGTGCCGAGCACTTAGGCGTGCCCCAATACCTCCCAGTGTCCACCCGGCGTGTGCGTAGATCCGACATAGCTCAGACCCAGCGTGGCGAGTAGAAATGCCCGCACACAGTAACGTGAAGCATGGGCGCCGACCTGCGTATTAACTGCTGCCGGAAACTCACGCTGGCCCGCCTAGCCCCCCTCCCCCCCCCCCCCCAGGGCAATGCTGTGAGGTGGTTGGTCGGCTGGAGTGCGTGCGCCCCTACGTATGCGATGATTGGTGGAGTGGGAGTAACAGATTGCCCGGCCGGCCACTTAGCGGCAAGAAGTTTGTTAGCTCCTGGGGGGCGTGTTTCGCGTGGAGGGTTCGGACACTTAGTCCTGTGACTTTTCCCTGAGTTAACATGGCTGCGGCCAGTGAGCCGCGGAGCCGCTCGTGAGGGGGAGGCGGCGAAGGTTTTCCGAGGCATTGTCCGAAATCCTTTCAGCGATGGCGCTTCGCTCGCGGTTTTGGGAGTTACTGGTTTGCAGGAACCCGGGTAAATAACCTTGCTCCTCTCCTCTTAGCTTACTCCACACGGCCCGCAGTGTAAATGGGAATATGTGAGTTCTGTGTTACAGTTAACTCCGTCGGAAGGAAACGAAGCGGGACGAGAAGTGAGCAGTTTAGGGTGCACTGGTGACAGCAGTAGGCGAAGGTCCCTTAGCTCGTTAGGGCTGCACCTGTGGCCACACACCGTCGCCCTCCTTCCAGGGCTTGAGATTGGGGGAGTGGGTGGGGATCCAGGTTAGAACACCTTCCTGTTCTGTTTCAGCCATTTCTTAAGACCCGTGTGGTCGTTTCCGTTTCTTAGAAAGGGGGTTTGCGGCGCTCTCGAGCACCTCTAAGCCGGCGGTGAAGCCTGAAGTGGATCCTCTGGAAAATGAAGCTGTTGCCCCGGAGTTCACCAACCGGAACCCCCGAAATCTGGAGCTTTTAGGCGTAGCCCGGAAAGAGCGGGGTTGGGCGACCGTGTGGCCCTCGCGTGAGTTCTGGCACAGGTAATTATGTCTTCCTGTGACTGACAGCAGAGCGCGCCGCGAGGTCGGCGGAGGGGCGGGACAAACAATAAATAGGTGTGGTGGACAAACTTAAGTTAATGTCGCAGTAGGGGACTGGCTGCCTAAGACCTCCCCGAGGTGGTGGCATTTAAAAAGCTGAAAATCTGGAAGACGGGAAGAGCCAAGTCATCTGCCAGAAAGAGCACTCCTAGCAAAGGAGACAGCTAGGGTGTGAATGAGCTTGGCGTGCTTGAAGAACACACATCGTGTACCTGGAGCCCTGTGGGCAAAGGGGTGCATGGGTGGGATGAAGGTGGAGGGCTGCGGAGGAGGTAGTTCATTAGCTTTGTTTGTCCAGGTGAGCACTTTAGATTGTCTTCACTGCAGGAAACTGGGAGGAATCTGAACAATCTGGTTTTTAAAGATCAATCTGGCTTCTTTAGAGGAAATAATTAAAAAAAAAATAAATTCTTAAGAGAGCAGGAATAAAAGGAAGACCAATTAGGAATGTATTACAGACATAATATGCTTTGTTATAAAGATGGCTGTTTGTTTATTTTTTGGGGGAGAGGTTTTTGCTATAGGGCGCATGCGCTCGCCAGACAGACAGAGACATAGAGATAGAAAGCCAGAAATCACCCCCAAGGGGGGGTGGTCACGCCACAATCCCTTCTCCATTCTCCTCTCGGGATCTTGGGCACGCACGCACACGCGCCCGGCGTGAGCTCTAAGCCGCCGGGTCCGTGACACGAACTGCAGTCGACTACGTGGGAGTCCAGCGACATAGCCGTTATGCTAACTGCTGGTTCCCAAGATGGCTGTTTATTGAACTTTCTATTTGCCAGGAACTATGCCAGTTGCTTTGTCTATGTTTTTTAATTTAATCCTTAAAACTGTTTTATGAGGCCAGCAGGTTGTCTGGCGGTTAAGGCAAGTGGCTACTACATTGCTGTCTGTGCAGTTGGAGTTCTAGACGCAGTGGTTTGAAGAACATGCTAGACAAGTGTATGCACTGCCTCTAAAATCCCTAGAGGAGAATGGGTTGCAGTTGGCTAGCTGGTGGTATTGTCAGGGAGAGTGGGGGTGTGTGTGTATGATTTCTCATCCCCTACACGACCAACTTCCTCCCCACCCCGCACACATACGCACCTTGTAGCAAACTTAAAAAAAATCTTTTATGAAGTAGACACAGTAATGTCACTCATTTTGTAGGAATAGGGAAATTGAGGCCTAGGGAGACATGGCTAATATTTAAGTACATTTTATTTGACCTCAGAGCTAGGATACTATATTATTACCACTGTCCTGTCACACGTGGGAGATAGTAGCATGCTCAGTTGCTTGGTGAGGAATTGTTAAAATGGAATTTTTTTTGGAGAGATTTTTGCTGTAGGGCGCATGCACATGCCAGAGAGACAGAGACAGAGAGACAGAAAGCGAGAAATCACCCCCCAGGGGCGATGGCCATGCCGCAATCCCTTCTCTTCCATTCTCTTGGGATCTTGGGCACACACGCACACACGCACTGGGTCTGGGACTCCAACCGTGGTCAGCTGCATGGGAGTTCAGCAACACAGACATTACGCCAACTGCTGGTCCCAAAATGGAATTTTTTTTAAGGAGTATATAAGGCTTATAAAAGCAGTTTAGAAGTCATATCTGTGTAATATAGTCACTTATTCAACAAACATATCATTTGTTGGTATTGCGCCAGATATAGGAGATAGAACTGTAAACTAAGGTCATCCCTGTCACCAAAGTCTTAATAGTTTTGAAGTGAAAGATGTAATAGGAATAATAATGTTACAATTGTGATACATTTTTATTAGGGAATAGGCAGTTCAGTTGTGTGTATGTTTTTTTTTTTTAAAGAGTTTTTTTTTCTGTAGGGCGAGTACCCTGACTCGAGAGACAGTGAGACAGGAAGACAGAAAACAAGAAATCACCCCCTTGAGGGGAGGGTCACACCACAATCCCTTCTCCATTCTTGTTCGGGATCTTGGACATGCCTGCACATGTGCCCGGTGTGAGGTTTAAGCCATTGAGTTTCAAGCCACTGGGTCCGGGACTGAAACTGCAGTTGACTACATGGGAGTCCAGCCACATAACCATTACACCATCTGCAGGTTCCCAGTTGTCTTTTTTTTTTTTTAATTTGCCAGAGGGTACATGCACTTGCCAGAGAGAAAGAGAAAGAAAGCGAGAAAGCATCGCCCCACCCTCCATGGGGCATTATGACACCGCAGTCCCTTCTCCATTTCTCCTTACCTCCGGGATTTTGGACACACATGAACATGTACATGGCAGGTTTCTCAAGTCACTGGTTCTAGGACTTGAACCGTGCAGTTCAGCTGGCCACAGGATCCAGTCGCCTTGACCACCAGGCCACAAGCTGGCCAGGCAGTTCATTATTGGAAATAATCTAATCTTAAGTCTAAATTAGTCTTCTGAAGCACTCGCCCTATTATTTTCTCATTATATTTGGATTATTTAAATGACTAGAAATCTGTCCCCCCCCCTTTTTTTTTTCTGTCTGCCCTACTTATAATATAACCAGTAGAGAATTTTGGAAATTCTAGAGATAGTCTTTCCTTTTCATTGAACAAATCATTTGTGATGAGAGTCAGCTAATTAGTCAGCTAATTATGATCCATGGGCCAAAGTTGGGTTGTGAGCTAAAACATTTTTACATTTTTTGAAAAGAATCGTTTATATTTATTTAATTCAATTTGTTACTATTTTTCTTCGTTTTTTAAAAAAGAGTTATTTATTTAATTTTTATTTTATTATTATTATTTTTAATTTAACCAGAGAGAGACAGAGAGAGAAAGAGCAAGAGGGAAAGTGAGGGGACCAGCAGTTAGCGTAATGGCTATGTCGCTGGACTCCCATGTAGTTGACCGTGGTTCGCGTCCCGGACCCGGTGGCTTAAAACTCACGCCGGGTGTGTGTGCGTGCATACCCAAGATCCCGAGAGGAGAATAGAGAAGTGATTGCGGCGTGGCCATCTCCCCTGGGGGGTGATTTCTCGCTTTCAGTCTCTCTGTCTGTCTCTCTGTCTGTCTGGCGAGCGCATGCGCCCTATCACAAAAACCTCTCAAAAAAAAAAAAAAAAGAAAGAAAAGGGAAAGTGAGAAAGCCGCCAGGTCTGAGTCTTGAACCACAGTTGGCCATGTAGGAGTTCAGTGCCTTTAACCATCATGCCACCTGCTGGTCCCCCATTTTTTACTATTTTTTAATTTGACGAGAGAGAGAGAGAGAGAGAGAGAGAGAGAGAGAGAGAGAGAGAGAGAGAGAGAGAGAGAGAGAGAAAGGAAGGAAAAGCGAGAAAACAAGCTGCCAGGTCCAGCACTTGAACTGCGGTCAGCCATGTGGAAACCCAGCACCTTTAACCAGCATGCCACCTACCGGCCCTACATTTATTATTTTTTTTAAAGGTTAGAAAACATATTTTGTGACATGTGAAAATGATATGAAATTCATATTTCATTGTTCACATAGACAGTTTTCTTGGAACCTAACCATCATCCTTAGGACTATTACAGCAGTAGAATGGCTGGGTCGAGCAGTATGACTTACAAAGTCTCAAATATTTACTATGTAGCCTGGGCTTTCACTCTGTCCCCTCTCTGGCCAAATGAAAATACATAAGTAAATAAAGTGAAATAAAATAATTGTTTAAAAAAAGAAAGAAAAAAAAGAAAAAGCTTGTCAACTCTTGGTTTAGAAGGCTGATTTTTTGGCTGCCAGCAGGTGGCGCAGTGGTTATGGTGCTTGACTCCCATGTGGTTCACTGTAGTTCTGGTAATTCCAATCCTGGACCTGGAGACTTGAAACTCACGCTGGGTGTGTGCATGAGCATACTCAAGAGCCTGAAAGGAGGATAAAGGAGAAGGGATTGTGGCATGGCCGTTCCCCCTGTGGGGTGGTTTCTGAACTTTCTCTTTCTCTGTCTCTGGCAAGTCTGCATGCCCTATAGCAAAAATCTCTAAAATTAAATTGTTTAAAAAAGAGTGATTTTTTGGGGGACCAGCCCTGTATTGTAGTGGTTAAGGGAGTCAGAGCCCATGTTTCTGATTGTTGATTCAAATCTATTTATTTTAAAGAATTATTTAATTTTATTATTTTTTAATTTTAAAGACTTATTAATTGTGTTATTATTTTAAAAACTTGCTATAGGGTATGTGTGTTTACCAGAGAGAGAGAGAAAGAGAAAGCAAGCCTCTAAGTCCAGGACTCCCAACCCCAGTCTGCCATGTGGGAGTCTAGTGCCCTAATCTCCATGCCACTTACTGGCCCCCAGATCTATTTATTTTTAATTGTCAGAGTGAACCTACCCTGCCAGGGAGAGAGGGGGAGAAAGCATCCCTAGTGGACCATGGCCATGCTGCAGTCCCTTCTCCTCCATTTGTTGATCTCATCAGGACTGTGGGCGTATATGCACATGCACCGGTCATGTTCCTCAAGCTATTGGGGCAAGGACTTGAACTATCGTACAATTTTATTTTTTTAAAGTTTCATGAATGAGAGAAAGATAGGACTGCCCAGTAGGGGTGTCTGATGCCATGATCTGCCCTTTGCCTTCAGCCAGCCCTGGATCATGGGCATTTGCATATCCTGTGTGTTTGGGGAGATGCCCAGATGCAGACTGAGACCTGGGGACTACTTTACAGAATGTCTTATTTTACTGCTGTGCCACTACCCAACCCAGGGATTAGTACTTTCTATTTACATTTTTAAAATTTTGCCAGAGGGCATATTCACTTGCTGGGGAGAGAGAGAAGAGAGAGACAGTGGGAGTGCCCCCTCACACCCTCTCCACACCTGTGGGGAATGGTCTTGCAGCAATCACTTCTCCATTTCCCCCTCCTTTCGGGATTTTAGCCACATAGGCACATATACCTGGCACGTGTCTCAAGCTGCCTGGTCTAGGATTTAAACCGTGCAGTAGGCCATGTGGAGTTCAGCCTCTTTAACCTCTGGCAGACCCAGGCTTAGCTTTTTAAAGTGTGCTGTTTATGGGGCCTGGACTCAGTGGACTGAAAAACGCTCCAGGCATGTATATGGGCCCAAAATCCTGAGATGAGAATGGAGGAGAGGGACTGAGGTGAGGTGATTTCTCACTCTCCCTCTCTGTTTGCAGCGAGTACATATAACCTGTGGCAAAAACCTTTCTTTTCTTTTTTTTTTTTTTTTTTTTTTTTTTGGCAGGTATACTTCTCTTTATGGAATAAACTGGTGTAGTGATTTTTTTTTAAAATGCTGGTAAAACAATGGATGCTTAGTTCATTTAATGACTAATGACTAATTTCAATAAATGAAATTAAATTGGTCTCAACATAAGTTCCCTGAGAGTCAACACATCCTCTGCAAGTAACCAAATTCGTTCTCACAGTCAGGACTTTTTCAATGCTTCAATTTCATCCCACATTGCAGCTTTGATTTTTGAAGTGTCATCTTCCCTCATCATGTCAAATTCAAGCCATGGCTGACTCCACTTTTTTTGAGTGTCTTTGATTTGTTCTTCAGTTAAACAGAGATCAAATCTGATTCCTTTAATATTAAAATTTGGACATTCCCAGAGTTTAGACCAGGGCTTAGGCTTCATTTTTACCTTTAGCTTACTGACAGGAACTTCTTGGCTAGATTTCTGTGTTGCTGGCTTCATGTTCATATCAAAAGTGCTATATTCAGGGAGGGCATCTCGTAGATACAGCAAGCAATCATCCAGCCATTTCTCTAATTTGACCACTTGGATCTCCTGGATACGAGAATTATAAATTTCAAAGCAAATCTCAACACCTTGTCCTTCAATAGTATTCCTAAGAGTAAAAGTAGCTCCAAGTCCTTTTCTTTTTTTATTTTTTAAATTTTCTTTATTATTATGTATTTATTTATTTTAATTTGACCAGAGAGGATCAGAGTGAGAGAGAGAGCGAGTGAGAGAAAGTGAGGAAGCAAGCCACCAGGTCTGGTACTTGAATCATGGTCGACCATGTGGGAGTCCAGCACCCTTAACTACCACGCCATCTGCCGGCCCCCCCCAAGTCCTTTTCTTGATTTCTGGATACAAATCCCCAAAAACTGGCTGATTTTTCCACTGGCACATGGGTCAGCTGTAGCTTCCAACATAGAACTCGGGAATATGGACTATTTTTCTCCTTTCTAACATATCTTTTCTTTCTAGCTGAAATTTCAGAGGATTTGTTCTTCCCCTTGGAGAAATAAACTCAGGACTCAAGAACCGCAGGCTATTGAGGCTGGCGCAGGGAGCAGAGCCCTGGCGGCTTGGAAGCTCCAGGCCACGCCAATTGCCGCCGCCCCTGCAGGCCGCCATGCCTGTGCCAAAAACCTTTCTTTAAAAAAGTATTATATGTGTATGTAAAAATCCTAAAGGAAATGCAGTTTCCAGTGTACTTTTTTTTTTTTTTTTTTGGAGAGGTTTTTGCTATAGGGCGTGTGTACTCGCCAAGAAGACAGAGACAGACAGAAAGTGAAAAATCACCCCCCGGGGGGATGGCCACTCCACAGTCCCTTCTCCATTCTCCTCCTGGGATCTTGGGCACCATAAAGCGCTTTATGCATCTTCCTTCCCCACCCCTCCAAGCACACCCTTAAACATCAGAGGCCCAACTGTGGTGGGTAGGTGCTGTTAAGATGACACTGTTCTGGGGGACCAGCAGTTAGCGTAATGGCTATGTCTCTGGAATCCCATGTAGCCGACCGCGGTTCAAGTTCCGGACCCAGTGGCTTAAACTCACACCAGGCATGTGTGCGTGTGAGTATTCCCCAAGCCACCAGTTCTGCTGTGTGTGTCCTAGCTGCTCCAACCACTGTGCCAGTGACTGGTGTTCTACCACTTACTATTTACTTTGCCAGAAGGCATGAGAGCTTGCCAGAGAAGGAAGGTGAGGGAAAAGCATCCCTTTTGGGTCATGGTCATGCTGCAATCCTTCCTCCGTCCTGTGAACATTTGGGACACACATGTGCCCATGCCTACATACTGTTCAAGCTGCTGGGACTGGGATTAAAACTGGGGTTGATTATGTGAGATCTGGCTCCCTTAACCACTAGGCTGTGAGGCCAATCTTCTACCACGTTTATGATTTCAGTTTTTACATTTAAATTTTTCCTCTAAACATTTATTAGGCTGTTGGGAAAGTCATGATGTAGTTTTCTATGCAAAAATACGTCATGACTTTCCCGACCACCCAATATTTTGATGTTACCTGGAAGATAAAAGTCTTAAAGTACGGGCATTCCTTGACTTACGATGGGGTTATAGACCAGTAAGTTCATTATAAATTGAAAATATTGTAAATCACAGATCTGTTTAATACACATCACCTACTGAACTTCATAGCTTAGCCTAGCCTACCTTAAATGTGCTCAGAACACTTAGACCTGCAGTAGGGCAAAGCACCTAACAAAGCCTATTTTATAATACAGAGATAATTATGTAATTTATTAAATGCTGTAGTGAATGAATGGTAGTGTGGGTACTCGAATGTGGCTTTTCCTGAATGCACATCACTTTCTTTTTTTTTTTTTTTTTTTTTTTTTTGGAACTAATTATTTTACTTAACTTTAAGTTGACTAGAGAGGGACAGTGAGAGTGAAATAGAGAGAGAGATAAAGCAAGCTGCCAGGTGCAGGACTCAAACCATGGTCGGCCATGTGAGAATCCAACGCCCTTAACCACCATGCCACCTGCTGGCCCCTGCACATCACTTTCTCACCGTAGTAAAGTTGAAAAGTTGCAAGCCCTCGACCATCTGTATGTCCCCACCCAGTGTGTGTGTGTTCACCAACTTAGGTCTGCCTCTTTGAATCTTTTTTTTTTTTTTTTTTTGCTATAGGGCATGTGTGCTTGCCAGAAAGACAGAGAGAGACAGAGAGACAGAAAGCGAGAAATCACCCCCCAGGGGGGATGGCCACGCCACAATCCCTTCTCCATTCTCTTGGGATCTTGGGCACACACACACACGTGCCCAGCGTGAGTTTAAGCCACCAGGTCCGGAACTCGAACCACAGTCGACTACATGGGAGTCCAGCGACATAGCCATTATGCTAACTGCTGGTCCCTTTGAATCCTATTTTGAAGTGATTTGTAAATAAATCTTAGCTCCTGAGAAATACCAAATTTCTTCTTGATACTTCTTGTTAAGTGGGAATGTTTGATTTATTATTGAGGCTATTCTCATAAAGGCAGAGGAAAAATACCTTTTCTTCATAAAATGCAGGTTAAGTATGTTGAAGTAAATAACCAAATGTTGAATTCTGGAGAAATACTTAGGTGTTCTTCATTTGAAGTAATTTAACTTTAGGATAGGTTCTTGATTTTCTTCTTGTCTCACCCCTTTTAGGTTGCGAGTTACAAGGACACAGCATCATATCGAAGCATTTGTTGAGCATTGCAATGGCCAGGTTGTGGTTTCAGCCTCTACTCGTGAATGGGCTATTAAAAAGCACCTTTACAGCACCAAAAACGTGGTGGCTTGTGAGAGTATAGGACGAGTTTTGGCAGAACGCTGCTTGGAGGCTGGGATCCACTTCATGGTCTACCAACCAACCCCTTGGGAGGCAGCCTCAGACTCGGTATTTTTACTCTCATGTTTTAAAAGTGTATTAATTCTTGACTTTCGATACTTTCACAATAATTTTCATTCACCAAGTGCTTCCTTATGTTAGACCCTGAAGAGTCATTTACTCCTCACAGCAGCCCATGCGGAGGGCACTACTCCCCCCATTCTGTACGTGATAAACAGGCTGACCTGCTTCGAGTCCATGTGTGACTTTCAGACCGAGTGACTGATTCTGTACCCCATGGTGCCAGCCACTGTGCTTCCTGTTCACGTGTAGACATCTTGTTTATCTCATCTGCTTAAATGCTGCTGATTTTTGACATCTCTATATCCCTTTTTCTTAAATAGGCTTACTTTACTTTGAGATAAAAAATACTCTTCCATGTTTCTTTTGCTACTTTTTAAAAAAAGAATTATTTATTTATTTTAATTTGACCAGAGAGGGACAGAGTGGGAGAGAAAAAGAGAGAGAGAGAGAGAGAAAGTGAGAAAGCAAGCCACCAGGTCCGGGACTCAAACTGCTATTGGCCATGTGGGAGTCCAGCGCCCTTAACCACCACGCCACTTGCTGGCCCTGCCACTTTTGTTTTTTAAATTTTACAACAGGGTGTGTTTGCTTGCTTGAGAGAAAAAGAGAGGGAAAGTGAGAAAGCATAACCTGGGAGGATGGTCATGCTCCCGTCTCTTCTCCATTCTCCCCTCAGAATTTTGGGCACTTTGCCTGGTTTTCAAGCCATCTGATCCAGGATTTGAACCGCATAGTTGGCCATGTGGGGTCTAGCCACCTTCACCACCACATTACCAGCTCCCCTATGTCCTTCTTCTTTTCATTTTTAGAAAGATTTTTGCTATAGGGTGTGTGTGCTCATCAGAGACAGACAGAAAACGAGAAATCACCCCCCAGGGGGATGGCGATGGTGGTGCAATCCCTTCTTCATTCACCTCTTGGGATTCTGGGCACACATGCACATATGGCCGGTGTGAGTTTTAAGCTGCCAGGTCCAGAACTCAAACCACAGTCAACTATGTGGGAGTCCAGTGACACGACCACTATGCCATCTACTAATCCTCCCATGTTATTCTTTTTTTTTTTTTTTTGGAGAGGATTTTGCTATAGGGTGCATGTGCTCGCCAGAAAGACAGAGACAGAGAGACAGAAAGCGAGAAATCACCACCCGGGGGGATGGCCACGCTGCAATCCCTTCTCCATTCTCTTCTCGAGGATCTTGGGCATGCACACACGTACATGTGCCTGGCGTGAATTTAAGCCACCGGGTCCAGGACTCAAACCACAGTCGACTACAGGGGAGTCCAGTGACATAGCCATTATGCCAACTGCTGGTCCCCCCCATGCCATTCCTAAGAGCACTTTCTGAAAAACCTGTATATGCTGGGAAGCTAGCAAGAGCAAATTAGTTTTCCATTTCTCTCTCTTGGAAAGTGAACCATTTATTTTCAGCTTACTTGTGGTGGTGACCTAATCTTTTCCCTTTTTTCCTGCTCTTCTAAACCAGATAAAACGACTGCGATGTGCCATGACAGAAGGTGGTGTGGTGCTCCAGGAACCTCGGAGAATCTATCAATAAATAGAAGCATTAATTATTGATTGTATGAAGTAAAACTGTCAGCTACTACAGCCATCAAGAAATATCTGGAAGAATACCAGCTGGGAAGTGTTGCCACAATAATGTGACAGAGAAATGTTATGAATAGTATTTATACTAATGGTCATCCTGTTCATTCCCCTACTCCTTGTGTTTGTATTAAAACCAAGGGCTTAATTTGCCCTCCTCTTGGAGCTGAGGAAAGTATGTAAGAATTGTGTGAAAGTTATAAAGTAAAGGTCTACCATGAACTCATATGAGTTTTTCTCTGCCTTTGAATTCATTGTGGAAAGCTGAGACAAACTGTAAAGAGCTTACGTGTGTTAGTGTGCCCGCCTTGTGATGAGTGATCTCAGCAGATGGTAGTTGTTTGCTGCTCAAGGCATGGGTATTTTTTTTTAATCTTTAAATAGGAATTGCCAATATGCGTCTGTTTATTAGTACATACGATCTTAGTATCAGAAGATAAAGGGGCCAAGGCTAACCTCCCTTGGTCTCTTCATCCCTGCCAACTGGATTTGGAAGACGAGGAGTGCTGTGAGGAGCTGAAGTGGAGGTGGAAACAAGCAGCCGCAGCCTGTGCTCAGCAGGCTGTGACGTGGATGCGTAGGCAGGAGGTGCGGGTGGAAATGCACCTGAGCGCCTCGCCGTCGGTGCTCTGGCAGGTGGGAGCCATCCGTTCTCTGAAGCAGGTGTTAACAGGCGATGTGGTCAGTGTGATGAGGAAGACCCTGTAAATAGTGAGGAAGGCTGGCTCCTAGAGCAGCTTTGAAGATTTTTTACATATACCCGATTACATATTTAGAAGTGAAAAACACTAGTGCTGCTAATCTGAGAATTCAGTGTTATTTTAAAAAGATGATAAGGGGCCGGCAGGCGGCATGGATTAAAGGCATTGGATTCCCACATGGCCAGTCATGGTTATGTGGTTCGAGTCCTGGACCTGGTGGCTTGCGCTCTGTCTCTGGTCAATATAGAAAAATAATGATAACAATTCTTTAAAAAAAATAAATACAAAGATGACAAATCTACATCAACTTTTTTTTTTTTTTAGAATTATTTTATTTAGCATTCATTTATTTATTTATTTTAATTTGACCAGAGAGGGACAGAGTTAGAGAAAAAATGAGAAAGCAAGCCACGAGGTCTGGACTTGAACCACAGTTGGTCATGTGGAAATCCAGCACCCTTAACCAGCATGCCACCTACTGGCCCCTACACCAACATTTTAAAAAGTATGTTTGATTATACGGGAACCAGCAGTTAGCGTAATGGCTATGTCGCTGGCCTCCCACGTAGTTGACCGCGGTTCGCGTCCCGGACCCGGTGGCTTAAAACTCACGCTGGGCGCGTGTGCGTGCGTGCCCAAGATCCCAAGAGGAGAATGGAGGAGAAGGGATTGCGGCGTGACCATCCCCTCTGGGGGGTGGTTTCTCGCTTTCTGTCTCTATGTCTCTGTCTGTCTGGCGAGCGCATATAGCAAAAAAAAAAAAACCTCTCCAAAAAAAAAAGAAAAAAAAAAAAAAGTATGTTTGATTATGAAAAAGCTTCAATTTCCAATGATTTACCAGCCCCTTTCTGGTCAATAAATAGTCCCATGAAGACCTTTAAAGTGTGTTTGGTATTTTTTATCCTCTTTTTATTTTATTTTTTTAGGTTTTTGTCAATAGGGCACTGGCGCTAGTCAGAGAGAGAGAGGAAAAGTGAGAAATCACCAGGGTGGTGGGGGTGGGGGGGCACACCGCAATGCTTTCTCCATTCTCTCAGGATTGGGTACACACACCAGGTCCAGGACCTGAACTATGATGGGCCATGTTGGAGTCCAGTGCCTTAACCACCAGGTCACCTGCTGGCCCCTCTTCCCTCATCTTAAGGATTGGAGTACCTCTAAACCAGTCTGGTTTTGGGAGGCTATTCAAATAGAAGACGAAAGGTTGAAGGGAAGACACTAAGGAAGACAGCTGGGTTCTCACCTGTGAGTGATGGTGTGGGAGATTTCTGCCAGGAGTCTAAGGGCACCTGTAATCTGCGTGGAGATTCCTCACACGGCAGCCTGAGGCTTCGTGTGCAGTTTGATACGTGGAGACTGGTGAGGTGGGTAAGCAGGGAGAGGAGGAATGTCTGAATTGGGGGAGAGCCGGGGCAGACACCGGCGATGACGGCTTGTCACGAAGAGCTGTGGACCTAACAGGACGGTTGGCTTGGCGGGTGCCCTCAATTGCATTTGCCATTGCAGCCCCTCCCGCGGCTTCCAGCTGCCCTTTCTCAGCCTCCCACGCCTCCCTAATGACCTTCTCACCTTGAAGGCTGCGGAGAACCGCTGAGGCAACCCGCACACCGCAAGCAACCTAAGCTTTCTGGCAAGCTGGACCATCAAAACCCAGGCAGGTGAGGGCGCCCCAGCGGGTGGGGGTGCGCGGGGCGGGGCGGTGGCCGCTCTCCACGTGCTAGCCCTTTAAGGTGCGGGCGGCGCGGCGGAAGCGCGTGGGCAGCGCGAGGCGGCGCGAGGCGCTCTCGGAGCTGCGTGGCCATGGACGTGGGCGCCGACGAGTTCGAGCAGAGCCTCCCCCTGCTACAGGAGCTCGTCCTGGGCGCGGACTTCGTGGGTAAGGCGGCGGGATTCCGGGCCTTGTCTCCGGAGCGCCTGCCTCCAGCGAGTTGGGGCCGTCCCCGGGGTTGGCTGGTTTCCAGGCCACAGGGGCTTGGAGGGGGCCCCCTCGGGCTTTCTGGGCAGCAAAGACACCCTGGGCCTCGCCTGTGTGAGCCACAGCCCTGTGCGGTTCAAGTACAACAGGGGAGGCCTGGCTGGTCCTGTCTCGACTCTCCGCTAACCCCCATTGGCCTCCACCTGGCTTGTTGAGCAGACTGCGCCGCGTGCTCCGACCCTGCGCATTCACACTGCAGAGCCGCGGCAGTGGCCCGTGCCTGGGGACTCGTGTTTTTGCCTCCCCCTGCAGGTCTGGACATAGAGTTCACTGGCCTTCGATCTAACCTGTCTGGGCCCCAGCAGATCAGGTAAAGCAAACTTTGCCCTGGAGCTGTGTCCCCTCTTAATCCAGGACAGACCGGCATTGTTTCTCAGCAGGTGCCGGCTGGCATTTGGGAGGGCAGGAATACTCTGAGGGTTGCTCCCAGGCGTCTGGGGACCCGCTTTGTCCGCGTGATAGACGTGTTCTCTAGTTGAAAGGAAGAAGGCCTGCCCTGGCTGGGAGAGGCCACGCCGGCTGAGGACCCAGTGCCTTGGTCTGAGCTCAGCTATGGAACAACGTGCCTGTTTTTTTTTTACAGTCTTTTTGATTTGCCATCAGAGTGGTATCTCAAGACCCGTCAGAGTGTCCAGCAGTTTACAATCTGTCAGATCGGTGAGTTGAGTTTAATATTTAGCTGTTTGCTTCCAGTTATTTCCAGTTATTCACTTTTCTGATCTTTGTGTTTTCTACTGGGAAACAGCTTTGATGTTCTTCAGCGATCCGCGTATCTTTTGCAGGCTTGTTTTATTTTTGGCCTTTTGCTGCCTTTTGCTTATTGGGCCAACACTTTGGGACAAGCAGGAAATTTGGCTGCATTGTCTCCATGCCTCAGTAAATCACTGCCAAGGAATGATCACTGTTGCCTGCTCCGTCTTTCAAGTGAAAAAATGTGTGAATGAATTTCCTTTTAAGGAAGTTTTTACAGGGGCCAGCAGATGGCGGAGCCCTTGTGTCGCTGGACTCCCACATGGTCTACTGCAGTTGCAGTCTACTGGATCTGGCGGCTTGAAACTCACACTGGGCACATGTGTGTGCGTGCCCAAGATCCCAGGAGAATGGAGGAGAGGGGACTGTGGCATGGCCATCCCCCCCAGGGCAGTGATTTCTCACTTTCCCTCTCACCATCTCTGTCTCTCTTTCTTTCTCAGGTGAGCACATGCGCCTTAAGGCAAAAAAACTCTGGGGGGAAAAAAGTTTTTGTTTGTTTTTTGTTTTAGAGAGATTTTTTGCTATAGATGTGTGTGCCCAATGACATAACCATTACACCATCTGCTGGTTCCCACAAAAAAGAAACGTTTTACAAACAAGGTCACAGTATAAAAATTATGCATCGTTTTTTTTTTTTTGTGGTTTTGTGTTTTTCACTTCATTGGGTTTGATGGGGTTTGGAGATCTTTCTAAATCAGCACATATAAATCTGTTCATTTTTAACAGTTGTATAGTATTCCAAACTATAAACATGTGTGTTTCCTTGGCCTTCTAATAATTCATACTTTGATTACCGTTTACACATGTGATTGCATTGACTGTCTTTATGTTACTTATATTTATGCCTAAAACATGTAGCACATTAGGTGCATTGGTGAACTTGCACATTTATGTATCACTGTACGTTTGTGAGTGTGCACCCAGGATACTCCAGCAAGAGAACTGCAGAGTTCCTGAGTTTGTGTCAAACAGCTGCATATTCCCCGCCGTGCCTCTGTCTACAGCTGTCCTCGGGTACACTGGCTGTGAATGTGCTGTTCCCCTACCTGGTAGAGGAAAAATGATATAATTCTTCTGATTCCGGTGGGGGTTTTTTGTTTCATCTTACTTTGTTTTAGTTTTTTGCCATAGGGTGTGGCACTAATTAGGGATAGAGACAGAGAGAGGAAAGTGAGAAATTACCCCCCCAGGGGGATGATCACATCTCAGTCCCTTCTCCATTCTCCTCTTAGGGTCTTGGGCATGCACCCACACACACTCAGTGTGATTTTTCAAGCCACTAGGTCTGGGGCTTGAACTGCAGTTAGCCACGTGGGAGTCCAACGCCTTTACCACCGTGCCACTGCTGGCCGTGGTTTACATGTCTTAATGCAGAGGTCAACCTTTTCTGTAAAGGCCGAGATGGTACATAGGTGGTGAGGCAAAGTGATTTCTGTCACCATGACTCAGTCGTGCTTTTGTAGTGTGAAGTCAGCCATGGTAATAATACGTGAGCGAGCATGGCTCTATTCCAAGGAAATGTGTTTGACAAAAACAGGCACAGGCCAGATTTTATTGATCCTGGTCTTTACTACAGATGACGCTCTGTGCGTGTTTGTGTTTTCCTTTTGGTCTTTGCCCTTTGCTGTTGGGGGACAGCAGATGGTATAGTGGTTACGTTGCTTGACTCCCACATGGCCAACTGTGGTTTGAGTCCTGGATCCAGGTGCAAGTTCACCAATGCACCTAATGTGCTACATGTTTTAGGCATAAATATAAGTAACATAAAGATGGCTTGAAAATCACACTGAGCACATGTGTGTGCATGCCAAGATCTCAGGAGAGTGGAGGAGAAGGAATTGTGGCATGGCCATCCCCCTGGGGGGGGGGGTGATTTCTCACTTCTCACTGTCTCTGTCTCTCTCTCTCTCCAGTAAGAGCATGCATCCTATGGCAAAGACCTCTTAAAATACTTTTTTCTTTGAGAAGTATGAGAAACAGTTCTTATGTTTATGTTGTTCTCTCCTCACTTTAAGTTTTTATTTCTTTTCTTGGGAGGTGGGTAACACAGACTTTTAAAAATATTTATTTACTTCTACCATGAGTGTCAGACAACCCTCCTAACAGGGTCTTTTTTTTTTTTTTAAAGAATTATTTATTTATTTATTTTTTTTCACTTGAGTTTTGCCAGAGAAAGACAGAGGGGGAAAATCGCCAGGTCTGGGACTTGAACCGTAGTCAGCCATGTGGGAATTCTAGCACCTTAATCACCACACTACCTGCTGGTCCCCCTAACTTGGTCTTGATGCCCTGACCTACTCCTAGCCAGTCTAGGGTCATGGTCAGATGCGTGCTTGGCATACTCAGGGGATTCTCTGGATTTGAACCTGTAACCTTCCCATGTAGGTCAGTCTCTCAGTGTTACATTTTACTGTGGTGGCACCATCCAACCCCAAATAAGACATTTTAAAATAGTTAAACTTATAAATCTTTTTTTTTTTTTTTTTTTTTTTTTGAGACGTTTTTGCTCTAGTGTGCGTGCGCTCGCCAGACAGAGAGAGACAGAGAGAGGGAAAGCGAGAAATCACCACACAGGGGGATGGCCACGCTGCAATCCCTTCTCCATTCTCCTCTCAGGATCTTGGGAATGCACACACACGCACCTGGCGTGAGTTTCAGCCACCGGGTGGGTCCAGGACTCGAACCACAGTCGACTACATGGGAGTCCAGTGTCATAGCCATTTCTCCAACTGCTGGTCCCTAAAATTATACATTTTTTTACTTTATAGTTTTTGGTGTGTTTCCTCTGGCTAGTTTCAAAACCATGAACATGTCCATTTAATGTTTACTTCTGCGTTTGAAGTAATTGTCCACAATTACACGAGTACTTTCCAGTTGAATTACAGTTTGGCAGTTCTTTGTTTCTAGTCTGTCTTTGCTTTTTGTCTTTCTATAAAGATGTCGCCCTGCTGTACACCCACAGAGTGAGTCCACGGTGCAGATGCTGTTCAGTGTTGGTCTTTGGGTTAACGTCAGGTAGCTGCTGTTGGGTACTCATTTCCCTACTCTCATTCTTGCAGGCTTGTCTGTGTTCTCCAGTGTCGAAGGAGAGTCCGACAAGTATGTGTGCATTTCGTGAATCACGTGGCCCTTGCCCACCTGGGGGTCACGCTGTCCCCTCCGCAGCCCACCCAACTGCGTCTGCGTGGCCGACCCTGGATGCTCCGTGTTCTCCTCCACACACCCCATTCGTCCTCTCGGTCCCAGCTTACCCTTCAAGTCTGTCTCGTGCAGAACCTTTTCTGTGGGGCCTTTCCTCACACTCCTGCTCTGTACCTCGAGTGCTTTTATCCCCTCGCCATTGGCTCTCACGCAGGATGCTGTCAGAGCCATTAATAACAGCGTGTTGTCTCAAGAGGGACATCCAAGCTGCGGGTAGCCCCCAGGGCACCGGCGGGCAGAAAGGACGCGCCGGCTGATCTGTGGACAGTCGCGGCTGCGGAACTGCCCATCCTGCCTCAGTAGCAGCCCCGGGAGGTGGTGGGCCCTGTTCCCTGCGGGCGGGAGCTCTGCCTTCTCCTCCACCCCCCCAGCCCATCAGATACCTCTTACAGAGAGGAAAAGCCCACCAACGCCGCCCCGGAGCCCGGGTCTGAAGGTGGTTTTGGCCACTGCTATGTCTTTGTTTTCTAGGTATGAAGCCCATTCCTGTAACTTCTTTCTCTTCCCTACGACGTTTGGGGTTTTGGATTCAGAATTCTCTTTCCAGGCCTCTAGTGTTCAGTTTCTGAATCAGTATGGCTTCAATTATAACAAGGTACGGCCCCGATGCCGGAAACAGGAGTGCCTTGGGAGTTTTCGAACCTGAGCGGCCTGCGTGGGCCATTCCCCTCCGTCTTCACTCCGCTCCTGGCACAGGGAGACCTGACTCCTCACCTCGTTCTGTTCCTGTCTTAGTTTCTGAAAAATGGAATCCCATACATGAATGAAGAACAGGAGAAGAAAATCAAACACAACATCCTGACCGGGAGCTGGAAAGTTCGCAGGTAAGGTCTGTCTGTCTCTTGCTGTTTTGCTGCGTTCTCTGGGCAGCGTCCTGGGGTGCCCTTAGCTGGCCACTCCCTTCCTGCCCTGGGGTGAGAGCACAGGGCCATCAGCCGTCCCCTCCATCACTTCCACTCCCGTCCAGGGGGAAGTGCTTCGCATCATATGGGCTGTTAGTGTTTAAAATGAAAAAAAGAGGAAAACTGACTTATTTTGGTGCCCAAATGAAGAAACAGAAGTTGCCGTCGGATGCCGGAAGTGGGGATCGGCCGCGTCTGCCGGGCCGGAGACGCTGTGTTGGTGTCTGGTGTGCCTTCTCGAGGGAATTCCGGGGAAACGCTCGGCCAGCCCTGAGTGCCGGGCGTGCTGGGCACTGACTGACTGACGCCCTGGCTGGGCCGCGATCGCGCCATCGCTTCGGCGTCCCTGACCCTGCTGGGCCCGAGGCTGGTCTGTGTCTCTCATGTCGTGTGTCTCTGGCCTCTTGTGCGTCTTTGTTCCTGAGGTCTCATTGCCATAGAGTTGGGGTGAAGGACGAGCACTGAACAGCAGCGTTGTGTGGGAATGCCACTGGGGACCCCGGGCAGTCAGCGCCATCAGGTTGCTGGCTTTATCCACGCCATTTAAGCCCTTCCGGCTTTAGGGTCTTTGTCTTCAGGAGGGATAAAGGGGCTTCCATTAGACAGCTTTGAACTCTGCTCTGAAACATGGTGGCTAGCGGTCTGATAATTATCTCCCGTAATGCTGGCGCATTTAGTTTGCTTTTGTTTTTGATGCCAGTTTTCATATGAAAATGTAGCTCTTTGTAAGGGAAAGACACATTCCAATTTTTAACCTGTTTTCAAATGTTAGAGAAAGGTCTCTCATTATCGCAACATTATGTTCTCATACTTCTGACAGAAGAGAGGTTTACCCAAGTCCCTGTCTTCTCCTCTCCTCAGAAGGCGATTTATCACCTCTGAAAGCTGACGAAAGAGGTGGTCCTGATAGTAATGCTTAGAACAGCATGACCCCCAATACTTTTTCCTCCCTCACCCCAGTGGAGCCAAAAGGGGCTGGGTGTATTCCTGTGCAGCTGTGAAAGAAGATAAGCCCAATATTTAGCTGCTTCTTAAAAAAAAAAACAAAAAACAAAAAAACCAAAAACAACAACAACAACAAAACGACACAGAGGATAAGTGGTCTTTCTTTTCTTTCTCTCTTTCTCTCTTTCTCTCTTTCTCTCTTTCTCTCTTTCTCTCTTTCTTTCTTTCTTTCTTTCTTTCTTTCTTTTTTCTTTCTTTTAACTCATCTGAGGGTGTGGGCACTCTCTGGAGAGAGGCAGAGAGCGAGAAAGTGAGAGAGCACCCTCTCCACCCTCCCATGGAGAATGGCCTACTCCCACAATTCCGTCTACTCCAGTTCTTGCTCTTTTTGAGATTTTTCCTCTCATGTGTCAGGCATGTTTCTCAGGCCACCAGGTCTGGGACGCCAACCGCGTGGTCGGCCCCATGAGATCCGGCTGCCGTAACCAACACACCAGCAGCTGGCCAGACAAATGGTCTGTCTGCGGTCCATTTTCTTCATGCTGTTGCAGCATCAGAGCTGAAGGCCACAGAAACCCCTCAGTGCTTACGCAGTCCAAGGACTCAGGGTGGCTTTCTTCAGCGTCTCCGCTTCTCTGTGCCTGTTTTCAGCTCTCTAGATAAAGACCAAATCAAGGCGGTGATCGATGAAGTGACACGGTGGCTGGATCAGGCCGAGGAAGGCGACTGGATGACCCTCCCTGGTATCACCGGTACGCAGGAAGCAATCACGGGCCACCTGGGCGCACTGGGACAGGTCACTGCCACATACCAGGAGTTGAGGGAAATGTCCCCTGTCTGTCCCACTGATCCTGGTCACTGGTGCTGGTGACTGAATCTGATGCTACCATTTGCTCAGTAGATACAGTCCTTGGGTCAGAGAGCTCTGACCTAAGTGCTGAAGCCAGAGACCTTTCCAGCCTATTTGAATGTCAAGGCCCAGGAAGATGACCTCCGTTCATGAGCCACATTTGCAGCCCAGCCCCGAGTGCCTGTGTACTCTGATCTCACTGACTGGTTACACTGAGTTTTCCCCACAGGGCAGTGTGGGACCACAGCGGGCACTTCTCAGCCTGTCTGTGGGCCCGGGACTCAGTCAGACCCTCGCTAGCAGGCCCTGGAGGCCAGCACTAATTTACGGTGTCAGCTATCACTTAACATTGCCCTTGTGCCATTTGCCCCGGCACCACAAAAATGGCAGGCAAAGCTGTTGGCCCCTCAGCACAGCTAGGGCAGGGGCACCAGATGGTGCTGGTGGAGATTGTTGGGTAATTCATTGCCATTTGCTCTCAGTAGTGCCCCTCACCCCCACAAGAAAAGCCAGTTTTACTTAAGCACCTCCTTGGTGAAGAACTAGCACTCCCAGTTATATCAATCTCAGCTTTTGGGGCCAGCTGGGGGCATGGAGGCTAAGGTGACTGGATCCCACATGGCCAACTGCAAGGTTTGAGTCCCAGACCCGGCAGCCTAAAAAACAAGCTGAGCATGTGTACACGCATGCCCACCCAAAATCCTGAGAGGAGAATGGAGAAGGGATTGTGGCGTGACGATCCCCCCTGGGGGGTGATTTCTTACTTTCCCTCTCTCTCACTGACTGTCCCTGATGAGCACATGTGCCCTGTAACAAAAAAACTAAAAAACAAAAAACGAAATATCTCAGCCGTGATTGCTCATCTTTTTTTTTTTTTTTTTTTTTCTTTTTAAAAGTTTTTGTTATAGGGTACCTACCACATGTACTCACCAGAGGTGGGGAGAGAGAAGAGGGGAGGGGGAGGGGAGAGGAGAGGAGAGGTGAGAAAGAGAAGAGAGAGAGATTGTCCCCCCCCTCCTCCCCGAAGGGATGGCCATGCTGCAGTCCCTTTTCCTCCAGTCTCCTGTGAGGATTTTGGACATGCATGCACATATACCTGGCATGATTCTCAGACTGCCATGTGTGGAACTCAAACCATGAAGCTGGCCATATAGGATTCAGTGCTTTAACCTCTATGCCACCCGCTGGTTCCAGATCACTCATCTTTTAAATATTATAATTCTTGGGGTTGACAGGTGGTGTGGTGGTTAAGGGCGCTGAACTCCCACATGGCCGACTACTGTTCAAGTCCCAGACCTGGCGGCTTGCTTTCTCACTTTCTCTCCCTCTCTCCCCCACTCTCTGGTCAAATTAAAATACATACATACATACATAAAATTAAATAAAATAATTTTTTAAAAATTGTAAGTCTCCATGAAAGCATGGAAAAAAAAATAAGCCTGCATGAAACAGCTGCTGCATGTGAAAGTACCGTGGTCAGGGGAGGAAGAGTATTTGTGCGGTGTTTTGAGTTGAGCAATGAATTGGCTGCTTTTTTTTCCTCCCCATGGGATATAATTTTTACTAGAAATAACTACAATTGTTTTTATTTAATTTTATTTATTCATTTATTTATTTTAATTTGACCAGAGAGAGACACACAGAGAGATGGAAAGGGAGAAAGCAAGCCACCAGGTCCAGGACTCGAACTGCGGTGGCCGTATGGGAGTATGTAGCCTTAACCATCATGCCACCCACTGGCTCCTGACTATGATTGTTTAGACTTGAGTAGTTCACGGTCATTTTCCCAAATGAAAAGAGTAAGTCTCATTTCAAGGATTATAACTCAAAGAATTTGCTAGTGATAACATTCAAGCTGTTTTTTTTTTTTTTTTTTCTTTTTTTGGAGAGGTTTTTGCTACAGGGCGCGTGCGCTCGCCAGACAGACAGAGAGAGACAGAGACAGAAAGCGAGAAATCACCCCCCCAGGGGGGATGGCCACGCCGCAATCCCTTCTCCTCCATTCTCCTCTCGGGATCTTGGGCACGCACGCACACGCGCCCGGCGTGAGTTTAAGCCGCCGGGTCCGGGACTCGAACCGCGGTCGACTACGTGGGAGTCCAGCGACATAGCCATTACGCTAACTGCTGGTCCCAACATTCAAGCTTTTGATCGAAAATTGGAATTTTGAAGAACTAGCCTCTGCCACCATAGGCTAGTCAGTTTCCCAATACCAAGGCCTTTCTTCCTTTTTTTTTAAAAAAAAATTTTTATTCAATTTAATTTTATTATTTTGTTTTTTTGACACGAGAGAGAGAGAGAGAGAGAGAAAAAGGAAGTGAGAAAGCAAGCTACTAACAAGCTATTAGGTCCAGGACTCGAACCATGGATGGCCATGTGGAAGTGTCCAGCACTTAACCACCACATCACCTGCTGACTCCTACCTAAGGCCTTTCTGATGGGCTCAGTGGTCACATTTACAAAGGTCCTTTCTTGGTGTCGTGTAATGAAAGTGTATGTTTGGAAGCTCTGCAGAACTCTGCAGTCCAGGGTTTTCTAAGTAACTGTGTTTGGTGTTATGAAGTCATGGGTAGAAGATTCATTTGGGGCAAGATCAGCCAGTGGAGTTTAACAGAAGTAGAACATCCATTGGTGACATTTTTAGATTTCACATTATAACCGAGCATTAAAGTTTCACCTGGGAGTTTTTGGTGTAGTATTAAAGAATATCCACAGTCACTTGGTAAGACTCGTAATCCTTTTCCTTTTCCATCGACATATCTGTCTGAGTCTGGGTTTTCTTCTTATACTTCAATGACCATAACTTAACAGACTGAATGCAGAAGCAGGTATAGATTCCAGCCAGATGTTAAAGAGATTTGCAGAAATGTAGAGCAGTGTCACTCTTCTCACTAAATTTGTTTTGGAAAATAGTGATTTTTAAAATATTGTTTTTAAGCCATATACATGGCTTTTGTCATCTTAAAACTTAATTTTTAAAAAATTATTTAATTTTATTTATTTATTCATTTATTTTAATTTGACCAGAAAGAGAGAGAGAGAGAGAGAGAGAGAAAGGAAGCCACCAGGTCCGGGACTTGAACCGTGATTGGCCATGTGGGAATGTCCAGCACCTTAACCACCACGCCACCTTCTGGTCCCTTAAAACTTAATTTTAAAAAATTTGAGTTTTAACTTCTAACATGGCTAAGATCAATGGCTTTAACCCACACAAACAAAACTCTTTGGTGACTTCAATTTAAGAGATGAAAGTCCTTGGAGAATGCTGCCCGAGGTCATGCCGTGACAGCCCTGTCCTGTCCTGTGGCTCCCGGTGTAGGCACCCTGAGGCTCAGTCTCCTCCCTTTGCTCCACCATCTCGTAGCGCCTGTTCCTGGCTTCTCTTCCGGAGGAAGCCCAGTGACATTCCCGGTCCTGTTACTCCTGTGTCTCCCTGCCGCAGGGTTCCAGGCCTTTGAGGTCCAGCTGGTGCTGAGGCAGGCTCTCCCCAATGTCTGGACGGTGCTGAAAGATCGGGGGGTGAGTTCTCACGTGGGAATGGGGTGTCCTTAGTGGCCCATTATTATTGTCATGAGTCAGATGTGGCCTTCGTGGAAGGCTTCTCTCTCCTGTTCTTTTTTTCTTTTCTCTCTCCTTTCATTTCGAGATGAAGAGTCATTTCTTTGGGCTCTGTTCCCAGGAGCCAGACTGGGGGAGCTTGTCTCTTCTCATTTCAGGTGATAGTGAAGAAAGTGAGTAAACAGCATCGCTGGTATCTCGAGAACACCTCTTGTGACCGAGAGAGCTGCTGGAAGGAGAGGATTCTTCTCTCTGCGAGGGGTTTTTCTGTCTTTTTCCAGATGCTGGTGAAAGCCCAGAAGGTAGGGAGAAGTATGTCTTCTTTTGGCTTTTAGTAGCCTTTTGTATTTCTGGTGGTAGATGCTGAAGGATCCTTCAACAATTAGATAAGATTCTTTAAGGTAACTGTTTCCTTTTTTTTTTTTCTCTCTCTTTTTTTTTTTTTTTTTTTTTTGAGAGAGGTTTTTGCTATAGGGCATGTGCGCTCGCCAGACAGACAGAGACAGACAGAAAGGGAGAAATCACCCCCCCGGGGGGATGGCCACGCCGCAGTCCCTTCTCCTCCATTCTCCTCTCGGGATCTTGGGCATGCACATACACGTGCCCGGCGTGAGTTTGAAGCCACCGGGTCCGGGACGCGAACCGCAGTCGACTCCGTGGGAGTCCAGCGACATAGCCATTATGCTAACTGCTGGTCCCAAGGTAACTGTTTCCTGGGGCTGGCAGGTAGTATGGTGGTTTAAGGCACTGGACCCCCCCACATGACCGACTGTGGTCCACGTCCCTGACCTGGTGGCTCTCTCTCTTTCTCTCTCTCACATTGTGTCCCTCTCTGGTCAAATTAAAATAAATAAATACATAAAGTTAAATAAAATAATTCTTAAAGTAAAAGATAATCATTTCTTTCTCCTTGATCACTGGCTTCCTGGATCTAGCCTTGCTTTTACTAAATCATGATACATTAATTTAATTTGGGGAAAGACTATCAGTATGGAGTATTTGTTTCTTTTTTTAATTTTCTTAGAGGCTTTTTTGCTATAGGGCGTGTGCGCTCGCCAGACAGACAGACAGAAACTGAGAAATCACCCCCCAGGGGGGATGGTCATGGCACAATCCCTTCTCCTCCATTCTCCTCTCTGGATCTTGGGCACGCACGCACACGCGCCCGGCGTGAGTTTTAAGCCACCGGGTCCAGGACGCAAACCACGGTCAACTACATGGGAGTCCAGCGACATAGCCATTACGCTAGCTGGTCCCAGAGTATTTGTTTCTTTGCCCCGTTTTTTTTTTTTTCCTTTTTTTAAAAAAAAAATTTTAAATTTAACTTTATTTATTTTAATTATTTATTTTAATTTGACCAGAGAGGGAGAGAGAGAGAGAGAGACAGAGGGAGAGAGAGAGAGATGGAAAGTGAGAAAGCAAGCCACCAGGTCCAGGACTTGAACCGTGGTTGGCTGTGTGGGAGTCCAGGCCCTTAACCACCACGCACCCACCCCCCCCCCCCCCCCCGCTGGCCCTTTTTTATGCCCCTTCAGTAATGCAGGGATTTCAGTACGAAGTGCTTCCTGGTGTAGATTCCCAGCATGGACCCCGTCTTGCATCCTTCCTGTTTGCTTCTCTCTTCTTCTTCTCCTTTGTTTTTAAGCAGTCAAGGTACCTTTCATGGGGGCAGAACCAGGGTGAGGACGGACATGTCAGGTCGCCAGATTACAGTGGCTCTAAAGCCACGTCCTTTGTAAGAAACCACTGTTACTCCATGCTTTTAAGATTTCATTTCTCTCACATGTTGGTTTGCTCCAAGTAGCCCTTGGTGGGACACAACATGATGATGGACCTGCTGCATCTCCACGAGAAGTTCTTCCGGCCCCTCCCAGGTAGGGCCGCCCTGGCAGCCTCCTTCCTCTCATCCTGGTTCTCAGCCTGGCGAAGGGTTGGTCCCGAGTCCTGCCCGGGAGGAGGTCCCTAACGGCATGTTCCCGCTGGAGCCGCGGGTTACCGGGGAGGTCGGGCAGAGGCCTGTGCTCCCGTCTGGTCCCGTCTTCCCCCAGTGGGACGGCAGGAGGTCTTCTCAAGGGAAGAAGCTTCAAATTTCCCTTCTTGAAATATTTTCCACTCATTGTGTAAAAACTGGCAAAAACAGGAACATGTGAAGGAGAGAAGGCACCTTTAATCAGCTCTAATCCTAACACTTCTGCTTTTCTCCTCCAGTTTGGGTTTTTACATATTTGATTACGTGTATGTATAATTTTATGTTTGGTCCTTTTCCCCCCTTGCTTATTCAAAGCATTGTTTTACGTTGTTAAATACCAAGTAAGCTTTGTTTTAATGTTGAGTGCTGTGTCTGCGGCTCTGCCCACCCTCTGACCGAGAGTGTTGTCGCACACACAGCGCTTAAGACCGCTCCCCAGAGCCAGGGTGGAGCGCGCGTTCAAGCCCCGCGTGTGCGTGATCGTCAGCAAGTTGCTTTAGCTCCTCTTTACCTGTAAGGTGGGATAATAGCACCAGCAGCAGAGTCGTGGGGTGGATTGGATTAATGAATGTACAGAGAATACTCGATTGAAAGGGTAAGAAAATCAGAGGAGAGGTTTCCCCGAGACATGAGTTGATAAGACACCTGAGTGACTTGGAGCATATTGAGGGAATGCGGGGACAACTTGAGGTGATCTGCTGAAACGCTAAGCAAACAGCTAACCAAAATCATGGCTGGGAAAACGAAGGCTATGTGAGCAAAGAAAGGTTACTGTAGCCCCTCGAGGCCCTCGCCCTCTGAGTGAGGGGCCGCTGCTGTTAGAGGGGAGCGCTCGCGTCCTGAGGAGTAAGGGCAGGTGGGCTGAGGAGCCTCCACCCTCTCAGCTGGTGCGCAGGCCACAGGGCGTGCCCGACAGTGCCCTGCGGGGTGCTGAGCGATCTGGGAGCGAGTACCACAGGGGAGAGCGGAAAGTGGGTGCTGTTGGCGCACAGGGAAGGAAGGACAGAAGGGCCTCAGGGTCATGTGTGCGTGTTTTACTTTTCATATAAACCATGTGCAGGTGTGACTGGGACACATTTTCCAGTAGACAGCTGTTTGTCGTCTTGTTTTTTAATCCTTTTATCAGAGTACTTCTCACTATAGCGGTTTTTAGTTGACTTTTGGATTTTCCTTGCACGGTCATTTACAGTGACGGTATCATTTCTCTGTCCATCCCTGTATCTGTTAGCTAGAACCTCTCAGACTGCCTTAACCAGTGCTGGCTGCAGAAGGCATCTGAGGCTCACGAACCACTCAGCCTTTCGTACTAGAAGTGGTGACGGAGGTTGGTTTGAGGTGGAGCCCTCGATGCGGGAGTCAGGACGTCTTCTGTCCCTGTCTCACTTGCTCGCGGTGACCCGGGGCTGCTGGCCCACTGGCCTAGAGGGCGCGACTTCCATCGTCGCCAGCAGCTCACTCCCTCTGACTCTCCGGTCTTTCCCCTCAGAAAGCTACGACCAGTTCAAGCAGAATATCCACCACCTGTTTCCTGTTCTCATTGATACCAAGAACGTGACAAAGGATATCTGGAAGGTAACGGAAGGAGTGGCTTTGTCCACACCAGAGACACACAGCTTCCTTTCCGGTTTTGGTTTTTTTTTTTTTTTTTTTTTTGCTTCTTGAGTCCTTTTCTCTCTTTTTTTTTTTTTTTTTCTTTTTTTTTTTTTTGGAGAGGTTTTTGCTATAGGGCGCGTGCGCTCGCCAGACAGACAGAGAGAGACAGAGAGATAGAAAGCAGGAAATCACCCCCCAGGGGGAATGGCCACGCCGCAATCCCTTCTCCTCCATTCTCCTCTCGGGATCTTGGGCACGCACACACTCGCGCCCGGTGTGAGTTTAAGCCGCCGGGTCCGGGACTCGAACCGCGGTCGACTATGTGGGAGTCCAGCGACATAGCCATTACGCTAACTGCTGGTCCCAGAGTCCTTTTCTCTTTTAAAGCCAGTGTTGGTTTCCCTTTGTATTTGGCTCCTCAGGGACATCATGTCCCAGCTTACAGGGATGTTTTTTCATCCCTCATTCAGGGTCTATGTTCTGACTAATTGTGTGCAGTTCTTGGGCTTATTTAGACTGGGTGCGGGCTGACGTATTTTATTTCTTTTTTTTTTCTTTTTTTGAGAGGTTTTCGCTATAGGGCGCGTGCGCTCGCCAGACAGACAGAGAGAGACATAGAGACAGAAAGCGAGAAATCACCCCCCAGAGGGGATGGCCACGCTGCAATCCCTTCTCCTCCATTCTCCTCTCGGGATCTTGGGCACGCACACACACGCGCCCGGCATGAGTTCTAAGCCACCAGGTCTGGGATGTGAACCGCGGTCGACTACGTGGGAGTCCAGTGACATAGCCATTACGCTAACTGCTGGTTCCCGGGCCGACGTATTTTAGAGCTTGGTACACGTCTCCTAAATGTTTGGAACGTGTTTGAAGAGCACCAGGGCACAGGGTCCCCTCGTGAAAAATCTTGAGAAAACGTCTTCTTTACCAAGCCCTGAGGTCACGGGTCTGAACCGGAACGCACATTCGGATCCCTTGGGGAGTTAAATAAAAACGGACACCTTCTTGCCAGACTGGAGCTGGTGGCATTTCTAAAGCCACTACCCAGAGAAGAGAGGGATTCAGCGGGCTGAAATGCTTCTTCTTTTATATATTTTCTTTATATATATATATATATATATATATATATATATATATATATATATATGAAGTTTTTTTTGCCATAGGGCACATGCGCTTGCCAGACAGACAGACAGAGACAGAAAGCGAGAAATCACCCCCCGGGGGAATGGCCACGCCACAATCCCTTCTCCTCCTTTCTCCTCTCGGGATCTTGGGCACGCACGCACACGCGCCTGGTGTGAGTTTTAAGCCACTGGGTCCAGTACTCAAACCGCAGTCGACTACGTGGGAGTCCAGTGACATAGCCATTACGCTAACTGCTGGTCTCAAGCTGAAATGCTTCTTAGAAATTGAAGATCAGGGGAAGAGGAGTCAGATTGGAGTTGTAGAGCCGGGGGGGTGATCACTTAGAGTGAGTTATTCAAGAAGGGAGCCACGGAGGGGTGGGGTACTAGGCGCGTCTCTGCTCAGAGGAGCTCTTACTTAAGCTTCCCAAGCCTGCGATGAGCTCTTGGGCCTGGTGACCTAGTCTCGCCCCCGAGGCTGTCTGAGTTGGAAGGCCTACACTAGGCTTTGGCCAGCGCCTCGGATTCCTGTGCCAGTGGGGCCCTTGAGCATGGGTCTTCGGAGGGCGATGGGGTGTGGGTTTGCGTGCAGCTTTTTTCTAGCCTGGGTCATTGGGGCTGCTTCTAGGAAACCCGGGTTCCGGGGTGATTGTGGGTAATGTTGACTCTGTCCTGCAGTGGGAGGTGGCAGGCGTTAGCATTTTCCAGGCCGTTTTCATGCAGAGGAGAAACAAAAGCACAGATGTATTACCTGATTTGTTTTCCACGATCACAGGAGCTGAATTTCCCAAGAGTTTCCAATCTCTCCGAGGTGTACGAGGTGCTGAGCAGGTAAGGACGCGTGTCTGGAGCTGCCGCTGGGAAGCGGTGCGCGGCCTCACCCCGCGTGCTGTGCCCTCCAGGCTCCATCCACGTCCCCCACCCCTGCTTCGTGGCCACACGCCCCAGCTCTGCCGTTGAGTCTCTCCTCAGTTCCCCACCTCTCCTCGGCTTCCCTCCTGGCTCCATTTCTAAGGAGGAAGTAGAAGGCCAGAAGCAGGAATGTCAGCCCCTTGTCGCATCTGCTCTGCAGTCACTGTCCACAGCTGGTCTGCGCCAGACACCCCAGGGGAAGGCCACCCTCCCCACTGCTCCTGCCTGTCCCTTCCCATGCAGCAGCCCCCCCCCCCCCCCCGCCTGTCCCCCTACCTGGGGTCTCTAGCCTCTCCCTCTTGTTTCCTTCAGCACCAAGGCTAACTTATTTATTTATTTTTTAAAGAATTACTTATTTAACTTTATTTATAATTATTATTTTAATTTGACCAAAAAGAGAAAGGGAAAGTGAGAAAGCAAGCTGCCAGGTCTGGGACTTGAACTGTTGTTGTCCATGTGAGAGTCCAGCGCTTTAATCACCATGTCACCTGCCAGACCCAGCTTGTCCTAACTTATAAACAAACACCAGTGTCACTCCCCCTCTCTACCACCATATTTGTCATTCTCTGCGCTGAGCCTCCGCGGAGGCCTTGTCTCCTCTCAGCCCCCTCTGTCTCCTCCCCTTCCTGATGGGGGTGCTGGCCGGGCTGCGCAGCACAGGCTGGGCTGTGGTCTTGGTCGACGCCGGCACGAGGTGATGTGCGTCTGCAGCTCTGATCCCTCGGCCGCTCTCCCCTCGTCATGAATTGTCTCCTCTCCTGGATTTCACTTACCATCGGGGAGGGGTAGGGGGCAGTTAATCCGTGGGGTTCTCATTCCTCTGCCCCTCTCTAAGTTAGGGCTCCTCCTGAGGCCCCCAGCCCTCTTCCCACTCACCACTGCATGCGGGGTGTCCTCGCCCATGCCCTGGGTGTCCACAAGCTCTCCGTCTCCTGCAGAAATGCAGCCCAAGCTCCCGACGGCGCAGCCCTTCCCTTGCCAGATTTGCCAGATGTCTTCCGGGCGTTCCACCCACCTGGGCTGCAGGCCACTCTCCCCTTGACAGTCCTCTCTGTCCCTCAGCCCCACTCAGAGCTTGGAGCACCCACTAAGCCTGTGTGGCACCGGGTATGACACGGGTCTGTGTGAGAGAGATGGGGGCAGGCGAGAGGGGCGTCCCGTCGAGCGTCAGGGCGCAGGCTCTGACTCGCGCTTCCTGCCCCTGAAGCCCGCTCTCACCCCATGTCCAACTTGTGCATGACCTTGCGGCGACTCAATCTCTGCACGTTGGTGTCACGTCTGCAGTGAGGGCCCAGTGTCACCTCCAGGGTTGGTGGGAGGATCGCATGAGGTCGTACCTGGCAAGGTCTCGGGACAGTGCCTGCGCTTGGTCTGTGTCCCGCGAGCGTTAGCTGCCGCCGTTGCTGGCTGCCGTCCTGTCCCAGCTGCCTGCAGCCTGGGCGGGAGCCGACACCTGCTGCACAGAGGGTGCGAGGGCGCGGGGAGGCTCAGCGCGGGGGTCCTGAAGGGTTTTGCTGGAAAGCGAGGTGAAGGTTTCCTGACTCTCGATGCTGTCACGTCACCACAGACGGGTCCCAGGGCTGAGTCGCCCACGTCTACCTGGGGCATCCCATCCTGTCGGTTTTCCTCCATCTAACCCTTCACAGTCACCCCTCTGCACCCTTAGGCCGTCGCCTCTGCAGACCTTGCCTCCCACAGCCTCCTGGCCCAGGGCCTGGCCCGCCGCACCTCCTCTGCCACCGGAGCGGTCTTTGGGCCGCGAGGCTGACGGTATCTCTGTGGTCAGGGCCTCCGTGTGCCTGAGCCCTGTGTGGTAGGAGCGCCTCCACGGTCTCCCCCTTGCTCTCTGCCAACATGCTTGACGTCACCTGTCCTTCCAGTCTGTTCTCAGGGTTCGAGACTGTTCTTGAGTACCGCCTCCTCCAGGAGGCCGGGAGTGCAGTACTGGGGTCTCTGGTGCGGTGTTTATAGGATGCGGGCACAGTCACCTCTGTGCCGGTCACTTGCCGCTAGATGACAAAGGCCGACAGCGTCTCGTGTCGCGTGTCTGGGCGCCTGGGCTCGGTGAAGCGCCTCATACAGGTCGATGGGGCCCTTTCCACACCGTGCTCTGTCCTAGGGCCTGGTACCCGGCCCCAGGGTCCGCGCCTTCTGCAGAAACGTGTCCTGATCACACGCCTGCATTTATGTCAACAAGGGCGTGTTCTCAGTTGGCTGTTCTTTGCTGTTGTCCTTCTGTAACAGTGACTTGAACCCCACTAAGAATTCGGGACCTGTGATCGTTCACTCCAGCAAGTGTGAGAAATATGGTGAGTCCCCCTGGGCCGGGCTCTGCGCCCACCTTGTCCGCGTCCTGCCCGCATGGAGCCTGACTGTCAGGAAGCTCTGACCTCTCTGCTCCCCCCGCCTGGGGAGGACATGGCACAGTGGTTCGGGGCAGGGAGAGGCACACAGGGCAGCGGTGGTGGCATGTGAGTCAGGGCGGGAGGGACTCTCTTTCCTGGGCTGTGCCCTCAACGGCCGCCCCATCCTCTTTCTCCTGCTTATGGGAAAACGCGGCAGTTGCGACCAAGTGCCCCCACGAAGCGGCGTACGACGCCTTCCTCTGTGGATCAGGTAGGAGCTGCCATTCCTCGGCCCAGGCCATCCGAAGTCCTCTGTTTCACGCTGGGCTGCCCAGGAAGAGGACAGAGCTGTGTTTGATGTGGATCGCGGCCTCACGCTCCAGCTTTCTTTTCCAGTTCTTCTGAAGGTGGCGCACTTGCTCCTCTGGAGGGTGCACGGGTGAGTGCTGTCCTTTCCACCACCTGTTCTGTCGGTGGCCAGGACTTCCCCAGTGCAGGCTCGGCCACAGCCTGGGGACGGGGTGCAGAAGGTCCCTGGCCCCTCTCTGGGCGCTGGGGGAGTCCGCGTGTGTCCGGAGGCCAAGGCAGTGGGTGTGGCTTAGGCCCGGTGTCTGCTTCAGCCTCTCCTCAGGGAGCGCGTGCTCTGCTGTCACCTGTGTTATTCCAATGACTGTGTGACTGCCTGGGAGGTGGTGAGGAGGTGCCAGACCAATGCGTGGGGGGGTCACATAGGGTGGATTAAGGCACCCCAGGAGAGGCTCATGAAACCCCACGTCGGAATCCCACCTGCCTCTCCTGGGGCCGCAGCACCCCATCACCTACGGTACAGGCACTGAACACCCACCACGGTTCAAGGCGCGCGTTCCCAGGCACCGCCCTCAGCGTGTCACTTGCTGAGCAGGGCTTGGCGAGCAGGGGAAGGGAAGAGTCGAGGCGTTCTTAGGACCGGGAGTGTGTCCTTTGTGGCTGAGATGCATTTGGGGCCATGCTCTTTTACCTGGGCACTGCCTGTGTCTGCTGTTTGGGCAGTGGCTCCTACAAATACAAATGTCTGACAGTGGTGGGAGGCTGGTGACCCTAGTGCAACCTGTGCCAGCCTGTGTCCCGTCCTGTGGGTCGTCCGTGTCCACGTGTCCACGGTAGGTACAGGAGAGCTGGACAGTGAAGGGGCCGATGGTAGGGAGCACCTGCTTGTCCCTGGGCCCCTGGGCCTTGCGGCCTTCATTTCTTGTAATTCTCAAGAATAGACCCCCGTTCGGTTTAGAAAAGGCCCGTAGCTGCCAGGCCCCCCGACTCCATGGCCTCACAGCCCCGGCCGGCTCTTTCTGCACTCGGGTGTGGTGGTGCCTGGACAGAGGTATGAGGAGGGCCGCTTCAAATCAAGTGGGCGGCTCATCAGGGGTGAGAGTGTGGCGCTTCCTCCGAGCGGTGGCCTCTTACCGGAGCTCTGACCCACTGCCAGTGTTGTCAGCAGAGAGAGCGGCACCAGACTGTCACCAGCAGGCGGTGACCTGATCCGGACCTCCTCTCTGCTTGGCCGTCATGAGAGCACTGTGAAACTGGCCTGTGGGAGAAGCTCACAGACACGCCCAGGATGGGGGGTGGGGTGGGGTGGGGTGGGGGTGACAGGTGGCTGTAGCCGAAATCGTAGCAGTGACGGCCTTGTCTGGAGGCTTCGGGGTTTCTGTCCCTGCAGCAGTGGCCCGACACTCAAGCCCTCCTTCCCTCGGTACCTGCATGTGCTGGCGCCCTATGTGAACCAGGTGAACCTCATCCGAGCTGGGGTCCCCAAAATCGTGAGTACAGTTCGTTTAGCTCCGGTACTCCATGCGGAGGCTGATGGTGGGGCAGGGCGGGGTGTTCTCTGAGAGTGTGACAGGGATTGTTATGGAAACCAGGACCAGGGTTGAAGAGGGTTTCACACCCCTGCTTAAAAAAAAATTACTGTGGGGACCAGCAGGTGGCGTGGTGGTTAAGGCGTTGGACACTCCCACATGGCCTACCACGGTTTGAGTCCTGGACCTGGTGGCTTTCGCTTTCCCTCTCTCTTTCTCTTTCTCCCTCTGTGTGTGTGTGTCTCTCTCTCTGGTCAAACCAAAATAAAATAAATGAATAAATAAAATTAAATAATTATTAAAAAAAATATACTGTGTGTGTGTGTGTGTGTGTGTGTGTGTGTGTGTTTCTGCCAGAACAGCGTGGAGTCCTTCATCCCTCCCTTCTCTTCTCCGCCTCCCAACCTCAAACACAGCCTTTCTTGTTTTGTCTTTTTAAGCATCTTCAAATTGGGTAAGCCGTCAGAACTGAGGAAAGCTTCTGTTCACTTTCTAGAACTTTTCTGGCCCAGATTGCCCGAGCGTCCGTCCGCCCATCCTCCTCCTCAGCGTCAGGAGGTGGCCTGGCGTCAGCGAGCAGCAGGTGTACCATGAGTTCCAGAATCTCTGCAAGTTCGACGTCCGGCGGCTCACGCGCAGCCAGTTCCTGCTGCTCACCAGCAAGTTCAAGGAGTAGGTGCCCCTGCCCCACGGCCCCTCTGCGCCTCCCCGCTGCCAGCCCGACGGGGCCCGCCCGCCCGCCGTGGCCGGGCTGACCCAAGCCAACTCCTTTGGCAGCGCTCGGAACGTCCTGAAGGAGTTCCGGGGCCACCCCACCCTGCGGGTCTCCCTGTACCGGTACTGGAGGCACTCGCCGGACGTGAGCTGCGCGCTACAGTGAGTGCGGCGGGCCGTGTGCACGAGGGGGTGACGTGGCTGTCCAGTGACTCTGCACGTCTGGGGCGTGTCGCGGGGTGAGGGGGGCTGCGGTAGGTCCCCGGGACCCACCAGTGAGTAGAATGAAGGTCCCTTCTGGCAGGAGGTGACGAACAGTGAGCAGAGTAAGCCAGTGAGCCAGATAACGTGTAGGTGACAAGTGTGGAAACGAGAAGAGGGCTGGGGCTGGGGTGGAGGGTCTGGAGGAGGTGACAGTTCAGCAGAGATGCTGGGACCTCATTGAAGACCCTGGAGGCGGGAGGGAGAGCCAGGCAGGGCCACCTGGGAGCGGAGCGGGGTGGGGCGGGGTCCACCTGGCCGAGCTCTGGGGAGGAGCTGGTGCTTCTTGAGCGGGGGTGTGGGCTGAGGACTCTGGGTTTCACCCCGGGAAAGTAGAAGGGTGGGGGTGTGGGGACACATGCCCTGTGAGCACTGCTCTGTCCTCTGGGTGAGCTGGACACTGTGCGTCCGGCCTGCGTGAGGCCGGGCGGAGATGGAGGAGGGTCCCTGCAGACCCACGGTTCGGGGCCCCAGTGGCTCGGAAGATGGCGCTGCTGTTAAGCTCTGTCAGCTTGCCGATAGTCATTTCCAGAAAAACCAGCGCTGCTGAAGAAAACCGTTAGGCTCCTAGGCAGCCCTTCCCTCTGCTGACTGTGACGTGAGTCCCCAGGACCAGGGAGCAGCCACCGGCAGAGCCTTCGAGCCTTTGAGGCAGCAGCTCGGTGCTGGCCCTGGGGCACGAGGGAAAGGAATAGCATCGGGTTGTGTCCTGGGGACCGAGGGCGGGCCTCATCGCGGTTTTTTGGCCCTTCCAGGCCCCCCCCCCCCCCCCAGCTCTGCCCTGCCCGTGGTCGTGTCTTGCAGAGTCTGTGGCATCGTTACCACCTGGGCCCTCCTCGCATTTCTCCTCGGAAGATCTAGCCCCTGATGGCCACAGCCGCCACCACCGCCCGTCTCGGCGCCTCTCGGGCGACCATCCTGGGTTCTGCTCGTGTAAATCATCGTCCACTTGCGGATGGGTCTGAAATTTTTTTACGTATGTGACGTTCTGTAAATACTATCAACGGTAAAGAAATCCTTGGTACAGCACCTGATTGTGGCCACAGCTTTTCTTTCTGCTAATGACGGGGGAGAAGTCACCAGCCTTAGGGACTTGAGCCGGGCCTCCAGATAGCCCACGACAGGGAGCCGGACACCCGCTGAGCAAAGGCTGCGTGATTTCTGAGGAGCGCGCATGGCCCATAGGCTGATGTCGATTTAGCCCGAGAAATGGCCACGCTTAGGGAAGGAGGAGGGCAAAGCTTGGAGGGTAAATGTCCACGCTTGTGACATTTGTGGTAGTATTGTAAGCCATAAAATGTTGGTTCACTTTAGAAAAAAACATTCCCTGGGACCAGCAGTTAGTGTAATGGCTATGTCGCTGGACTCCATGTAGTCAACAGCGGTTCAAGTCCCGGACCCGGTGGCTTAAACTCACTCTGGGCACGTGTGCGTGCGTGCCCAAGATCCTGAGAGGAGAATATAGGAAAAGGGATTGTGGCATCGCCATTCCCCCTGGGGGGTGATTTCTCGCTTTCTGTCTCTCTGTCTCTCTCTGTCTTTCTGGCGAGCGCATGCATGTGCCCCATAGCAAAAAACCTCTCAAAAACAAACAAAAAAAACAAACAAACTAACAGAAACAAAAAAAAACATTTCCCCCAGCACCCGAGACTGCCTTGAAAATCAGGCATTTTCTCTGCAGGGTCCTACAGGAGCCTTTGTTTTCTGGAAAGATCTGAACTTGGCTGGGCTCTTTGCATAATTTCGTATCTTTTTTTTTTTTTTAGAGAGTTTTTGTTGCTATCTGGTGTGTGTGCTTGCTGAAAAGATAGAGACAGAGAGACTGAAAGTGAGAGGTCACCCCCCAGGGGCATGGCCGTGCTGTAATCCCTTCTTCTCCATTCTCTCAGGACTTTGGGCATGCACGCACACATATCCTGCATGATTTTAAGCCACCAGATCCGGGACTCGAACCGCAGTTGCCTATGTGGAAGTCCAGCGACGTACCATCACACCATCTGCTGGTCCCTTTGCCCAACTTTCAATGTCATTTGTGGACTCAGCTAAGCCAACTTAAATTCAGGCTGGAAGACATTTTTTTCTCTCAAACAGAAGAGCCGTGGCAGCCGTCCATTGTGAGTGAGAGAACTGCTTTTCCAGAAGTCACAGGGTACAAGTGACACAGTGACCCCACCCACTGCAGCTCCTGGTCATACGAGCCAGGCCATGCTCATGGTGGCAGCAGGTGGCCTCAATGGCACCCCTAGTGCTGGTGGCCTGGGACTGAACGTGGCTTTGCACACGCCGAGGAGGCCCTGTGTCTTTGGCGGGCTGCGGGCCCCACTGCATGGAGGTCAGCCCCACATGTGGCCTGCAGCACCACGAAACATACTTCTCCACTGAGCTCCCCAGGGAGGAGCAGGGAGAGCATTGTCACAGCCCCGCATGGTTCCGGAATGACGGAGTCCTGCGGTGATTCTGTTGGGCCTTAGTCTGGCCCTTAGCCGGGACTTGGTTGTGTGCAGGGCTGCAGGCAGTGCCCTGCCTCCGCAGTGACCCTGGCTAACAGAGCTCTGGCTAACAGCAGACCGGGTGGTGCCTGCCCACGTTGAAGCAGGTCTTCCTCTTAAAGGCCTCACCGCCTCCCATCACCATCGCTTGAGGGACCAAGTCCCAACCCGCGAACGTCGGAGGGACAAGCCATTATCTAAGCCATGTGGGTGTTCCCCCGAGCCTCCGGTGTCTTCTCTCTCCCCAGGGCCCCCTCGGTCCTTTAGGTGTCCCCGATTGAGGACTCGGTGCCCTCAGCGCTGTACTAGCCCGACCCTGACGCTGTTCTCCGCCAACCTGCCGAGGTTGCCTGGACTACGCGGGCGTTCCTGTATTACCACGGAGGACAGCAGCAGGGCCTGCTCGGCTCGGGGCCTGCCGCTCCCTCTCCGTCACGTTATGACCTGCCTCTGTAAGAATGGGAGGGGAAGCTGCTCATCTCCACTCCCCAGAGCCCTGTGGCTCCTGCTCCAGATCCCCAAGCCCTCGGCCCCTGTGGCTGGGCCCGCTGTCTCTCTGGTCACCAGTGGGGTTCTGTCTGTGGGCTTAGTGTCCCCCTCCCCTTCTCCTGGCTTGCACCACTCTCCCCTCTAGACTCCCCTCAATGGACACCTCCAGGGCCTAGTCACTGATGTCCCACCGCGCCTGCCTGGTGCCAGGGCCCATCCAGTGTCCGCACATGTGCTGCTGTGCCCCAGACATGCAGCACGGCGCGGCTGTGTTCCCTGCCTGGCCCCTGCACAGATGGGCACTGGGTCTCTGGCCTGTGGGCCCTGCAGGGGCCTCAGGGTGGTCACAAGTCAGCACTTGCCCATGGCTGGAGCCTCTACTGTCTTCAGAAAACGGTTTGCGTTTGTTGGTGATGCTCAAGTGAGGCCCTTAGAGAAAGGCCCAGAGCCTCACATTTTACGTAACTGGCATGGTTCTGCCTCTGCAGGAGAGGGAAGGACAAACGGCCCCACAACCTCCCCAGGACAGGATGTGCTTCCCGGTCCTTGGGTCCTGACTGTGTACAAATGCTGTGACTTCACATCCTTGCTCTTAGCATTTTAGCTCTTGGGCCATCAGGTGGTGTGGAGGTTAAGGCTGCTGGATCCCACATGACCAACTATGTGGTTCAAGTCCCAGACCCAGCCACTTGAAAAGCACGCTGGGCACTTGCACTTGCATGCCCCAAATCCTGAGCGGAGAATGGAGGAAGGATTTCAGGGTAGCCACTCCCACAGGGGTGATTTCTCTCTCTTCCTTCCCCGCTTCTGGAGAGCACACATGCCCTGTAGCAAACTATTAAGGAAATATAATTTCTTGTATCTTGTTTCTTTGTAGTTGAAGCTATTTCCATGAGATGACTTTTAGTGTGAGAAAGATTGTGACTAGAAATAGTCTTTAAATGGATCTTAAAATTAGCTAACCTTTCCTTTATATCCTTCAAGTACTGTCTTAGTTTGGACTGCTGTAACCAAAATACCACCAGCCGGGGGCTTAAACGACAGGCGTTCATTTCTCACAGTTCTGCAGGCTGGAAGCCTTGGTCCGGTGCCGGCTGATTCCGTTCCTGGCGGGAGGCCTCTTCCTGTCCCGCAGAGGGGCCTTTAGCTGCATCCTTGCATGGCAGAGAGAGCACGCGCTCGTCCCCTGGGCACTCCTTCTACCCGAGAGGGCTCTACCCTCGTGGCTCCCCAAAGTCCCCCCTCCAGATGCCATCACAGGCGTTAGGAGTTTTGGGGGGACACAAGCAGTCAGTCCCCAACAAGTAGCTTTCCTTTTCTCTAAAAGATGTAGAAGCTCATGCCATCCGTGATTACTACATGAAGCTTGTATATTTCTCGGTTGCCTTTTTAGCAAGTTAGATGAGACAGCAACAGTAATTTTCTTGGAGTGAAAAATGTGGCAGAGGTTGCACATTTTGGAATACTCTTTGAGGAAAAACGAAGGCTGTTACTTTTTTTCTTTTTAGTTTTGCTCTAGGGCAAATACACTTCCTGGGAGGGAAGGAGGGAGGGGGAGAAGGAGAAGGAAGTCACCCCCAGGGGGATGGCCATGCTGTAACCCCTTCTCCTCCAGTCTCCTCTCAGGCTTTTGGGTACGCACACGCATGAGCCCGGTGTGATTTGCAAGCTGCCAGGTCCGGGATCTAAACCTCATAGTCAGCCGTGTGGGACCAGTTGCCTTAACCATCATGCTCCCGGCTGCTCCCGGCGGGACTTCCCAGGCCAGTCCTTTGTGTTTCGTTTACTGTGGGCATGTGTGCTTGCTAGAAAGAGGCAGTGAGAGGGAAAGTGAAAAATCACCCCGCACACATCGTAATCCCTTCCCCATCAGCCCCTTGGGATTTTGGGTATGCACACATACATGTCTGGCACGATTTTCAAGCTGCCAGGTCCGGGCTTTGAACTGTGCAGTCAGCCATGTAGGATCTAGCTGCCTTAACCTTCATGCCACCCGCTGGTCCCCTAATTTCCCTTTTTACTAACAATAGAGCATGAGAGAAGAGAGAAAAAGTGCCCCCCCCCCCCCCCCAGGAGGTTTGGCCATGCTGTAATCTTTTTCTAATTCTCTATCCCATCAGTTCCTGGGCACGTGTATGCGCCCCATGTCACCACCAGGGCTGAGATTTGAACCCTTGTTGGCTGTGTGTAATACAGCTTCCTCTGGGATTCAAACCTTAGTGAGTTGTGTGGAATCCAGCCCCCTCTGTACAGCACCTACCTGCTGTGCTACGGGCCTGCCAAGGGTGTTTTGTTTCTGTGATGTTGGAGACTTGCCAAATTAAAAAAAGAGAGAGCAAATATATTTGGGGAAATTAAGTAACAATTGGAAACTTGTGGGGAAAAAAGTAGCCAAGTTGACCAGCCCCACTGCCATGTGAGTGAATTAACTAGCATGGGCCTAGAGCACGTGCACTCACCTGAGAGAGACAGAGACAGAGAGAAGGTGAGAAAGCACCCCCCATGAGGGGTGGCCACACCGCAATCCTGTCTCCATTCTCCTCATGGGATTTTGGGCATGCACGCATGGAGGAGTCCGACACGGCGGGGCCCCAGGGTCTGTCTGAGCCACCCCCCTGCTTCCGGTCGGTTCAGTACGTTGGCAAGGCCGCTACTGTGCGCCCCCCCCGACCTAGGATTTTGCTCCAGAAACTGTGGCAGCCTTGCTGGGAAGTGACCCCCCTCTGACTCCCCAATATACTACTGTAAAAGAATTACATAGCTCTCTTATACATCCTGAGTATATGATAAAATTTTCCAGGAAGTCCCCTGACCGCTCCCCTTTGCTCTGATCACCTACTGTTAATTACAATGCTTTATCTCCATGGTCACAATAGAGGGTGCGCTGAAGTTCTTTCTTGGCAGAAATAATCTTGATCTTTGGAAGGCCCTTCAAAATACATTTAAGGTAAACTTAATCTTTTCTTTACTTAAAATAGGATTAGGCCAAAACTGGCCCAGGACACCTCCGCCCTCACCAAGTGAAATAGATTAATATATTAGGATCCCTCAAATTAAGTTTTAGATCCCTATAAAACTATGTAAGTATCATTCTTAAGATCCATAGGAACTAATATCTATACTTGAGATTTTCTTTTCTCAGCACCATTCCCGGTAATAATCATCTCTGCTTACTGGAACCGCTTTCCCGAAACTGCATTCCATGGAGACCCACCTACAATTGCGGAACTGCACTAGACCCACCCTTAATCCAACCCTAAATAGAATCTATGTTCTCTATTGTTAAAACTTTATGAGCTCATAATTGAAACACGCAGCCCCTCTCCCTTTACTTGCATGTATCACATTTTTAATAAAAGGGCACGATGATTCCTAGCAGTTGTCACTCCTCAGAGAGCGATCTCTGGGGGTGTCCGGCATAGGACGTGCGTGAAAAGGCACCGAGGCCTCTGTCTTCTGTTCACCTGCGCTGCCTCCGTCGAGTCCACCCACCCCCGCCGAGGCTAGACCCCGGCACACGCACATGTGCCCGATGTGATTCGTAAGCCACCAGGTGCAGGACTTGAACCACAGTCAACCATGTGAGATCCAGCACCTTCACCTCCCTGCCACCTGCTGGCCCACATTTTTCATCATTTTAATCTTGACACTGATACACTGCTTACAGTCCATGGTGTGTCAGGTTTCATTGGTAGTGTTTTTTTACTGGGCACACCTCAGAGCTGTGTGTGAGTTGATGAAGCGGTAATGTTTTGTGGGACTGGCACAGTAACATAGAATGTGGGTGCTCAAATTGAGTATAGAGGGGAATTTTGCTACAGTAAAGGAGGTGTCTTAAGTCTGGGGCAAAGATGAATTGGACCGTTTCAGGGAGTTAGCCTCTTAGAAAAATATAGCCAATCCTTACTTTAGTTCTTACACCGAAATAGATCTAAAATAAGTCATAGATTTTAGGGTAAAAGAAAACAGACCCCTTTTAATGATAAAAGAAAATGAAAAATATTTAATATTGGGCTGAAGAAGTCCTTTCTAAACATAAAAACCAGGGACCAGTAGTTGGCATAATGGCTATGTTGCCAGACTCCCATGTAGTCGACTGCGGTTTGCGTCCCAGACCTGGTGGCTTAAACTCACCGGGTGCGTGCTCAAGATCCTGAGAGGAGAAGGGATTGCAGCGTGGCCATTCCCCTGGGGGGTGATCTCTCACTTTCTGTCTCTGTCTTTCTGGAGAGCACATGCGCCCTATAGCAAAACCTCTCCAAAAAAAACCTTGAAATGGTAAGTGAAAAGGCTGCTAGGTGTGTTGTGAGCTTTACTTTAGGACGGAGTTCACTGTAAAATGACTGTTGTGTTCCGCTGAGAGGGAAACGTGCAGCCAGTTAATGTCGTGCCCCTACTGTTCGTTTATTACTTATTTCAGTCTTGCTGTAGGGCACATGTGCTTGCTGGAGACAGAGCGTCTTCCACTCTGCACCCCGTCTTCTCCGCTGCGTCGGCTCCCAGGTGTGGCCGCTCCGGCTCTCGCTGGCGAGGGGCGCTGGCGAGTGACTGCAGCTAGCCCTGCCCTTGGTCTAGTGGGGAGGGTGGACGAGGGTGGCATGTCCTGGCTGGAGAAACGCGGGGGTGCACACACAAGGGCACCCGCCCCGGCGATGCCTGAGGATGAGTGACAGGAGGATGCTTTCGTTCATGAACGAAGGCCACATGTTTGATCATGTGTACGCCCAGAACCTGAGAAGGTGTGCAGAAAATGTCAGGCACTAACAGGGCCAGCAGGTGGAGTAGTGGTCAACATACTGAATTCCCACGTGGTTGACTCTGGCTCAAACCCTGGATCCAGTGGCTAGAAACTCATGCCAGGCGTGTGTGCTTGTGTGCCCAAAATACTAAGAGGAGAATGAAGGAGAAGGGACTGTGGCGTAGCCATCCCCGTGGGGGTGATTTCTCACTTTCTGTCTCTCTGGTGAGTGGACGCACCCCGTAGCAAAAATCTTTCCAAAAAAGGGCAGGCACTGGAGGTCACTGAGCACTTACCCCCTTCTACATCCCAGACGCTGCAGGCTTTTAGTTATTAACCCTGTGGCTCCATCCTTTGAAGTAAGTAGTTAGTGCCGGTTTAGAACAGCAGCCTATTTTAACAGATCAAGGTAATGTTTGTTGTGAGATGTATGTAGCCTAATGTTAACTTTGTGGTCTAAAGAAGTGTTTGGCTGTCCAAGCCAGATTTCTTAGTAGACCAAATCTTTTGTTATTGAAGTGTTCTGAGATACCTTGATGTTTGAAAGAATTATTTGTTAAAATGCTTTTCAGTTTCATCTCCTGAGATCTACTTTTTAACTTCCCATACCCTGTAGTTACCAATTCTGCATGTATTAGTCTTAGTCCTTTAGAAATAGGTTAAGCTGAAACAGCTTGAGGGAGAAACTCTGCAACAGGGCTTGTTTTCCAAAGAAAAGTATTTAGAGAAACATAATTATAAGCCAACTTGAGTATGTTGAAAGCCGTGGGAAAATAAGGCTTATGAATGGAAGTGTGCCCAAATTATACTCTGCTTAAAGAAGTGGTAACAAATACAGATGAGTTAAAGGGGAAAAAAAAAAAAAAAAAAAAAAAAAAAAAGAAAACTGAGGCAATGGAAAGCCAGAGGGGGTGCGCGCACAGCCTCAGCCAGCAGGGGGCGACTCTTCCCAATACCAGGCTGCCTGCCGGTCTGGGGTGATTCAGTTCCCTGGCTGTTTAATGTCAGAGTTGTCTACCCAAACAGTGTGGTATAATTTGAAGCAGGTTAAATAAGATGCCTTAGACAACATCTTCTTTGGACTCAGTGGAGTGTGGTCCTCGGGGCTCCCCTGGGCTGCTCCTCCTGAGCTCTGACAGCATGGCCCTGTGTCCTCACTGTCACCCAGAGTCTCCCCTGGCTCTAGAAAGCACCGTGGACATATAACTGCCCAGCACGGCTCCCAGTGCCGTGGGAGAGCTGGCCGTCGGAGGCTCCCTTCTCTGTGGGACCCGGACTGTGTGGTCTGAGTTTACTTTTATGGCCAAAGGACTGAGGTGATCATTTCCTGCACCTTTACACCTTTTTAATTTTTAAATTATTTATTTTATTATCGTTATATTTTAAAAATTTATTATCAGGCATGATAATTGGAGAGAGACAGAGACACAGAGGCAGAGAGAGGGAACGTGAAAACAAGCCGTCAGGTCCAGGACTTGAACCATGGTTGGCCATATGAGAGTCCAGTGCCTCAGCTACCACGCCACTTTACACCTTAAGTAAATAATTTGGACGTGGTTTTGTGATTGGACTTGGGTGGGGGGGTGCTTGGAAAACACCGATAAACGACCTACACTTGGTTATAGCTCTGTGCCTACTTCCACCTGACACCGAGACTCTGCCTATGTCTACAACAAAGACGAAAGGTGTAAATGCGTCCGGCTGTTGTTTTTAAAAGACTAATAGAATACATTAAAATGCTATCTCTTGGGGAGATCCCTGGCGATTTAAAAGTTTGTCAGATCTGGGACCAGCAGTTAGCGTAATGGCTATGTCACTGGACTCCCACGTAGTCAATGCGGTTCGAGTCCCGGACCCGGTGGCTTAAACTCACGCCGGGCGCGTGTGCGTGCATGCCCAAGGTCCCGAGAGGAGAATGGAGGAGAAGGGATTGCGGCGTGGCCATCCCCCCTGGGGGCTGATTTCCTGCTTTCTGTCTCTATGTCTCTCTCTGTCTGTCTGGCGAGCGCACGCGCCCTATAGCTAAAACCTCTCCAAAAAAAAAAAAAGTTTGTCAGACCTAAGGCCAAGCACCCAGTCCTCAGCTCGCCAAGGTGGATAGTGTTTCTGGGAGCCTGCAGAGGGAGCCACAGGCTCAGGCCGCTTGGGTGGGAGGGCCGGAGGGCCTGTCTGTCCTGCAGGGCTGGCCTCCATGTCCTTGACCTCCCCAGGGGAAATCCTTGGAGCACACTTTGTACCCAGTCCTTGGCAAGGCCCCAGTGTGTGACATGACTCTGCCAGAGACCCTGAGAAAGTGGAGATACAAAAATAGGCATTTTCTGGGCAGCACATGCCCAGGGAGAGCTGCTCTAAAGTTAGCTCGGCTGTCCAAGTGCAAGGAGGCATTTGGCCCGTGAGTTTGCCAAGCCACTTCCTTCCACATCCCACAGCCCCGGCCCCAGTGCCAGGACTGTGCCCACAGTGAGGAGGGATGCCTTGAACTCTTGGAAGCCAGAGGTTACACCATTTTTAAGAAAAAGCTCCATCATGATGCTTGAAACAGAAGAAGCAGAAGGCAAACACTCTTCTTTGTAAAAATCTGTTTCTTCCATGAGTGAGAGAGACAGAGAGAGACAGCACCCCAGCAGGGTGTCGCACTGCGGTCTACCCCTAGCTTCGGCCAACCCAGACCCTGGGTATGTGTGTGCCCACCGTGTATAGGGAGCCTCGGGACTCGAACTCAGGGCCCTCCCATGTAGGTCAGCCTGTCAGTGTTACAGTACTGCTGTGCCTCCTTTTCCCTCCCCCCGCCCTCAGTGGCACAGTCTATTTCTTGATTCACTAAATTATGCACCTGTTCCCTCGTGGTAAGACGCCTGGAGTGTGCCGTCTCTCATCCCAGAGCAAGTGCACCTGCTCTGAGCCGGCACCCTCCAGGTTCTGGGGGCTGTGGCCATGACAATGCGAGAGTCAAGAGCTGATTTGCGTGGGACAGGCAGTGACCAGAGTGGAGTGGCTCCTGAGATGGCCACATGCTGGCCGTGGAGACTGTGAGGGAGGCACAGAGTCTTCAGAGGGTGCGGAGAAGGAGCAGAGGCCTGGAGGGAAGAGAGTGGGCCTCTTGGACGGCGGAGGAGCGCCGGGCGGCTGTCCGGTAGGCCCTGGTGGGAGTGTGGGGGGGGGGGGGGAGGGGCAAGCCAGTGTGGCTGAGGGCGCAGAGGCAGGGTGGTGGCAGCCAAGGCCGGGAAGGAATGCAGGGCGGGTCAGTCCTGGCAGGGAAGCCCCTGTGAGCACCTCGGCTTCTCAGGAGGGAAGCGCAGCCCTTGGGGCTTTGAGTGGGGAGTGACCCGGTCTCTCCATTTTCCACGGGGCCTGGAGGAGTCCAACCCGGCGAGGCCCCAGGATCTGTCTGAGCCCCCCAGACCTTTGAGCTCCGCTTCTGGTCAGGTCAATATGCTGGCAAAACCACTGTTGTGCACCCCCTGACCTTGGAACAAAGCTTGGGTCAATTAGCATGTCAGCAAGGCTGCTTGCTATTTGCTCCAGAAAACTGGTAGCCTTGCTGGGAAGCGACCCCCCTCTGACTCCCCAATTTACTACTATAAAAGAATTGCATAACTCTCTTATACATCCTGAGTATATGATAAAATTTTCCAGGAACTCCCCCGACCGCTCCCCTTTGCTATAATCACCTACTATTAATTACAATGCTTTATCTCCATGGTCACAGTAGAGGGTGGGCTGAAGTTCTATCTAGGCAGAAATAATCTTGACCTTTGGAAGGCCCTTCAAAATACATTTAAGGTAAACTTAATCCTTTCTTTACTTAAAATAGGATTAGGCCAAAACTGGCCCAGGACACCTCCACCCTCACCAAGCGAAATAGATAAATATTTTAGGACTCCTCAAATCAAGTTTTAGATCCCTATAAAACTATGTAAGTATCATTCTTTATTAAGATCCAGAGGAACTAATATCTATTCTTGAGATTTTCTTTTCTCAGAGCCATTCCTGGTAATCACAAAATGGCTGCTGCGCCGCATCAGCTGATAATCATCTCTGCTTACCGGAACCGCCTTCCCAAAACTGCATTCTATGGAGACCCACCTACAATTCCATGGAGACCCACCTACAAATGCGGAACTGCATGAGACCCACCCTTAATCCAACCCTGAACTGCACAAGACCCACCCTTAATCCAACCCTGAATAGAATCTATGTTCCCTTTTGTTAAAAACTTTATGAGCTGATAATTGAAAGCACGCAGCCCCTCTCCCATTTACTTGCATGTAACACATTTTCAATAAAAAGGCACGATGATTCCTAGCAGTTGTCACTCCTCAGAAAGCGATCTTTGAGGGGTGTCCGGCATAGGACGTGCGTAAAAAGGCATCGAGGCCTATGTCTTCTGTTCACCTGCGCCGCCTCCGTCGAGATAACCCACCCCCGCCGAGGCTGGTCCCCGGCAGGGGCCCAGGTTGCTGCCTGGGAGGGCAGTGTCCCTGGGGGGTGGGGGTGTCTGGATAGCAGGGCCGCTGTGGTGTCCCGGAAAGGAGTTCAGAGGGGCTGAGAGGGTGGGGCTGAGGGCGAGCAGCTGGAGCTGGGCTCCCGCGGGGCACTGACTGAGGAGCACTGAGATCCCTGTGGTTCCCCCCTTGGTGACAAGGAGGGCCAGGCCCGCGGAGGGCCAGGCTGGTTGGACTCACTGACAACCTCCCTCCCACGGCCTTGCCCTGGTTCTCCCGACCCTGCCTGCACAGTCCAGGGAAGGGCCGGGAGAGGCCTTCAGTGAAGAGCCTGGGCTCTGGGGAGCAGCGTCTCTGTATGGCCCAGCCCTGTGGACTCTGGGTCCGAGGCCAAGCACTGACAGGGCCTGGGCTCCTCGGGAGGAGTGCGAGCGGCTAAGACCACCCTCCCCGGGGGACTGTGCTGCTCCTCTGGCTCGGTGGGGTGGCCTCCGGGCACGTGGTCACATCTGGCCTGGTTTTGGGTTTCGAAGTCGATCCGTGTTCCTGTCTGCTTTGGTCCCTGGGTCCTGAGGCCAGGCCTGTGAGGAAGGACCGTGATTGCCCTGCCCACGAGCACCCACGTGCGGTGTCAGGCACAACCATCCAGGGTGCTCCTTCCCCAGCCGCACCATGAGGTAGGGCCGCATCTCTCTGGAGGAAGGAGCCCCTCACCCCGTTCACAAAGGCCTGTCTGGTGGGCTGGTTTGGGGGAGGCCCTTAGCAGGGGCTTTCCTGCAGAGGAGCCCTGGGAGCCACGTGGTGCCAAAGCTGCAGCTCCCGGGCTCCTTTGCCTGCTCTGTGGGGCCTCCCAGGGCAGCCGGAGGGTCACTGGCAAAGAGGTGCCCGAGTATTCCTGGCTTGGTTTATCACTGCTGCCAAGCCACACTCCAGCAGCCACGTGCTGACGCTCCCTGCCGTGGGGTCTCAGGTGTTTAGCTCAGAGCTGAGTACAAGGGTGCCTCCCAGTATGTCTCCAAACTTACCAAATTGATGAGTAGTTAAAAAAATTTTTGATATAGGGCATGTGCTTATTAGAGACAGAGAGAGAGTGAGAGAATGTGAGAGAGGGAAAGTGAGAAGGTACCCCCCCCAGGGGGTGGACGGCCTCACTGCAATCCCTTCTCCTCCATTCTCCTCTCAGGATTTAGGGCATGCATTGCACGATTTGTTTTTCTTTTCATTTTTAAAAAAAGAATTATTTAACTTTATTTATTTTAATTTGACCGGAGAGGGAGGGAGGGAGAGAGAGAGAGAAAGTGAGAAAGCAAGCCGCCTGGTCCAGTACTCAAGCTGTGGTCAACCATGTGGGAGTCCAGTGCCCTTAACCACCACATCACCTGCTGTCCCCTCATTATTATTATTATTATTATTTTTTTTTTTAAGGTTTCTGCCGTAGGGCACATGTGATCACGAAAGAGAGAGGCAGAGAGAGAGAATGTGAGAAATCACCCCCTGGGGGGGATGGCCATACCACAATCCCTTCTCCATTCTCCTCTTGGGACTTTGGACACACATGCACATGCGCCTGGTGTGGTATTTGAACCATGGTCAGCCATGTGGGAGTCCAGCCCTTCAACCACTATGACACCTGCTGGCCCCATATGACAGCTTTTCAAGTCACTGGCTCTAGGACTCAAACTAGGCATTCAGCGATGTGGGATCCAGCCACTGTAACTGCCACACCGTTGGCAGTTTCCCAGAACCAGCAGATGGTATAATGGTTATATTGCTGGATTCCCATGTACTGAACTGTGGTTCAAGTCCCAGACCCAGCAGCTTGAAACACACTGGGCACATGTGCATTTGTGCCCAAAATCCTGAGAGGAGAATGATGGAGAAGGGATTGTGAGTGGCTAACCCTCCAGGGGATGGTTTCTCACTTTCTGTCTCTCTCTGTCTTTCCCACAAGTGCACGTGCCTTATAGCAAAAAACTCTCAAAAAAACCAGTTTGCCATAGGGCATGTGCACTCGCTGAGACAGAGAGAGAGAGAAAGAGGGGGAAAGTGAGAACACACCCTCTGGGGGCATGGCCGTGCCACAGTCCTTTCTCCTTCATTCTCCTCTTGGGATTTTGGTTTGTACATACATGTGCCCAGCATGTTTTCAAGCCAGTGGGTCCAGGACTGGATCCGAGCAGTGGGCCATGTGGGATCCAGCTGCCTTAACCATCACCCTGACGGCTGGCATCCCTCTCTGTCTCTCTGGAGAGCACGCACATCTATTGTAAAAGCTTAAAACACACACACGAGATTTAAAACTGTGAAACACACTGCGAAGGAAAAGCACAGGGTAACGGCCGAGCACAGTCCCCAAGGAGAGGGACGGGAGTAGCCTAGAGGGAGGGAGCCAGCCTGCCTGTGGAGCGGGGTCACCTGTGCCGAGACCCCGACCCAAGCAGGGCTTGGTGGCTGATTCTGCCTGGCAGGCCGTCTGTGAGGTCACCGTCTGCGATGTGTTTTCTAGAAGACCAGACAGGTGAGCAGTAACTGTCACCGCCGCGGTGGCTCAAAGTGTTTCAGTGCACCGTCTCACCAAAGTGCTTTCACAATCACCCACCTGGACACGAAGAAATGCGCCTTTCTCACTTCTCTGTAGTGAGAAGAACTCATGAGCCCCATAGGTTTGGGGATAGAAAACAATCTTGCCATTTCGAATGAACTCTGTGGTTTCGTCTTCTCGCTGGTCTTCCCTTTCTCCCTGGAAGTGGCCTCAGCTCCTGCAGAGGGCTCCTGTTCCTGCTGCGGGGCAGAGGCAGCTATCTGGCCCTGGCCTCCTCCTGTGTCTTGTCTGGTCTTCGGGCCAGGTGTGGCACCCTTTGCTGTGATCCTGAAGGTAATGTAGGCAGGAGATTAGTTGGGGGGAGGGAGGCAGCTGATTAAGCCACATTCAGCATAGCCAATGAGAAATCAGTGAGCCCAGCCACATTGGATAGAGCCAATGAGATGAGAGCAGTCGGTGGGCCCAGCCAATGAACAATCTACATGACCCAGATTAAAAACTATGAACCTTGGGAACCAGCAGTTAGCGTAATGGCTATGTCGCTGGACTCTCACGTAGTTGACCGCGGTTCGCGTCCCGGACCCGGTGGCTTAAAACTCACGCCGGGCACGTGTGCGTGCGTGCCCAAGATCCTGAGAGGAGAATGGAGGAGAAGAGATTGTGGCGTGACCATCCCCCCTAGGGGGGTGATTTCTCGCTTTCTGTCTCTATGTCTCTCTCTGTCTGTCTGGCGAGCGCACGCGCCCTATAGCGAAAAACCTCTCAAAAAAAAAAAAAAAAAAAAAAAAAAAAAAACAACAACAAAAAACTATGAATCTTGCAGAATGCAACCACCAGGGCCTTTTGAGCCACTCTTTCCCTGTCTGCTCAGGCCTACTCCTACCTCTCAGGAATGTACTTTCACTTTAACTTAATAAACTACCTTTTTGGGGGCCAGCAGATGGTGTAATGGTTACGTCACTGGACTCCCACATAGTTGACGTGGTTTGAGTCCCAGACCCAGCAGCTTAAAATTCATGCCGGGTGCGTGTGCGTCTGTGCCCAAAATCCTGAGAGGAGAATGGAGAAGGGGTTGTGGTATGGGCATCCCTCAGGGGGTGATGTCTTCCTTTCTGTCTCTGTCTTTCTCTGTCTCTCTGGTGAGCACACACACCCTAGCAAAAATCTCTCTCTTAAAAAAAAAAAATAGAAAAAGAAATTACGAACCTTGCAGAGTGCAGCTGGCGGGGTCTTTTGAGCCACTTTTCGTCCGCCCAGGCCCGCTCCTGCCTCTCCGGAGAGTGCTTTCACCCTAGCTTAGGAAACTGCCTTTTCCTCTCACTATTGGCGTGTTTTGTTCAATTCTTTGTCCGAAACCCCAAGAACCTGGCTACCATCGCAGAAGCCCTCCCACAACGGCAGCACCTCTGAAACCACAGGACCGCATCACACTCCCTCAGGCAGTTTCTGTTTCCTGACTAAAGCTGCCTGGCCATGCGAGGGTCCCGTCCCCGCCATGACTTCCTGTCGCTGCTGGTGTGGGGTGTTGCGTGGGGCTCGTCCTACACCGCTCTCCAGGGGGCCTGGGGGGCCTTTCTGCTCTGGGGTCTCCTGAGCCATCTGCAGCCCGTTCCTCCCACCCCGGAGCAGGAGACTGGAGACCTTCGGCCTCAGCTGGCCCTCCCAGCGCGGTGTCCCCAGCCTGGCTGCCTCAGCTCAGGTCTGTTTCTGGATGGAGAATCACTGTTCATCTGTCTACCCGCCATTTCCTCCTCAACTCTGTGCAGAGTGTAAGAGGCCTGGTGTTGATATTCCAGCCAGATTTTCGGGACCATGGAAAAACAGTTGTCATGGAACCCCTCTCAAGGGCCGGCTTTGCAAATCAGGAGCATGTTGGCTTCCCAAAACTCTGTATAAATTCTATTCAGAAGCCAAGAATTTGACTTTTGGCTACCTTCCCCTGGGACGATTCAAGTTCCTGACCTTGGTGGATGGAACCCTGTGGTGGAAGGGGGCAATAAAATCTCAGTTGAAAAAACTCTAGGTTGGGACCAGCAGGTGGCATCGTGGTTAGGACGCTGGACTCCCACATGGTCGATCGTGGTTCAAGTCTTGGACCCAGAAGTTTGCTTTCTCACTCCCCTACTACCCCTGTATCTGTCTGGTCAAATTAATAAGCACTAATGATAAATAAAATTGAATAAATCTTTAAAAGAAAACAAAACAAAAAACCCCCTCCAAGTTTATCCTGTCACTTTTCCTTTGCACAAATGAGGAAGCTGAGAGTTTTTCTTTTCATTATCTCTCACCAATGGACCACTAGCAAATCAACATCAATATTATTTCTCTAATGTTTGAGCAAGTTGCATTCCAGTTCCTGGTTTGACAAAGACAGTGGGAATGAAAGAAAATTCCTGACCAAGAGGCAGTGAAATCCAGGATAGAACAGCCACCAGTCTTCCCAGATACACATCTCGTGTATTAGGACGACCGAGGTACTCACAGTATGTTCTTCTCGCCTCTGCTTATTTTTATTTTATTTCTCCTCCCTTATTCTTTTTTCTGGAGAGATTTTTGCTATTGGGCACATGCGCTTGCCAGAAAGACAGAGAAAGACAGAGAGAAAGCGAGAAATCAACCCCCAGGGGGATGGCCACGCCACAATCCCTTCTTCTCCATTCTCCTCTCGGGATCTTGGGCACACATGCACATGTGCCTGGCATGAGTTTAAGCCACTGGGTCCAGGACTCGAACCACGGTTGACTACATGGGAGTCCAGCGACACAGCCATTATGCAAACTACTGGTCCCTCCTCACTTATTCTTGACAGTGGGTACGTGATCTGGGTCATGGGCAGTGGAAGAATTCACAGACTCAGAGAGTAAGTGGCTAGAAAAGTTTTATTATTCATTTATTTATTTTAGAGAGAAATTTTTACTACAGGGCACACAAGCTCACCGGAGAGACAGAGACAGAAAGCAAGAAATCAACCCCCTAGGGGAGATGGCCACGTTGCAGTCCCTTCTTCTCCGGTCTCCTCTTGAGATTTTGGGTACGCACACACATGTGCCTGGTGTGAGTTTTAAGTTGCCAGGTCCAGGACTTGAACTGTGGCCAACTATGTGGGAATCCAGCAACGTAACCATTATGCTATTTGCTGGTCCATAGAAAAGGTTTATTGTTCACTTTGCAAAGGGAAGAAAGAGGCCAGATGTGAGAGCTGCACTGGCCCTGAGGGTGGTGGCCAGCGACTTTTCAAGGGTGGTGGTCCGGCTGGTCCTGAGAGAGGGCCAGGGGTCTCATAATCTCTGGTCGTTCTGAGTAGACTCTGGGTGACCAGCCATCTGCAGTGAAACCACGCAGTCCCCCGGTCTTCCCTCTTTTCATGTGGAAATCTTCCTCTGATCCCAAGGAGTTCCCCACGACGGCATGTCCGCTCCCACCAGGTCAGCCAGATGGGGTTGACCGTCTAGGCCCCTCTCCCCGAGGCCGCCCTAGACAGTTGCCTTCCTTTGAGCCGAGCTCAAGATAGGAGACAAATATCTAAGGGTCAATCCCCGCAAAAAAAAAAGGAAGGTTCCCGAGGCATCTGTGGTACTTCGAAGGTGCCCTTCTCATAAAAAATGTCTAAGATATGTGTGACTGGGGTTCTTTTTTTTTTTTTTCATTTATTTATTTTTACATTTTTCCACAAACATTTACTTTACATAGCAAAAAATTTTAGCTCATACTCCATAATTCTTTTTTTTTTTTAAAGAATTATTTATTCAATTTTATTTATTCATTCGTTTTATTTATTTATTTTAATTTGACTAGAAAGACACAGAGAGAGAGCGTGAGAGACGGAAAGTGAGAAAGCAAGCCACCAGGTCTGAGACTCGAACCATGGTCGGCCATGTGGGAATCCAGCGCCCCTATCCACCATGCCACTTGCCGGCCCCGCTACTCCATAATTCTTGACAGTTTACAAGCAACTTTCAAAATCTCAAAATACTGAATTTTAAAGATAATGTTCAAAATATGTCTTATAATTTTGTATAATTTTAAAACTCTACAACAACAGAAGCAGAATGGTTTAAAAAATATATATATACATATATATACAAATATATATGTATGTATATATATATATATATATATATATATATACACATTTAGAGTGCAGACACTCGGTATATATTAAGTGGGGACATACAATGCCTCTCCTTCATAGCATGGTTTGCTTCGCTCAACAATAAGTCTTCCATATTCATCCACTTCCTTTCAAAAGCCAGGGATTTGTTGTTTTTTATGGATGAATAGTATTCCATTGAGTATATGTGCCACAGTTTTTCTAACCATTCATCAGTTCGTGGGCATTTAGGTTGTTTCCATGACTTAGCAATCGTGAAAAGTGCCACAATAAACATCGATGTGCAAGCACTTTTTCGATTAAGTATTCTTCTGTCCTTCGGGTAGATACCAAGGAGTGGGATTGCTGGATCATATGGTAGTTCTATTTGTAGATTTTGGAGGAATCTCCAAATTGTTCTCCACAGTGGTTGTACCAATTTACAGTCCCACCAGCAGTGTAAGAGAGTTCCCTTTTCACCACACCCCCTCCAGCACTTATCATTTTTTGTTTTTTTAATCTTAGACATTCTGACTGGGGTTAGGTGATATCTCATTGTTGTTTTGATCTGCATTTCTCTTACAATGAGGGATTTTGAGCATTTTTTCATATGCCTTTTAGCTATTTGTATGTCATCTTTAGAAAGTGTTTTTTTTCAACTCATTCTCCCATCTTTTAATAGGATTGATTGTCTTTTTCCGGAATAGCCGCTTGAGTTCCTTGTGGATTCTGGTTATCAGTCCCTTGTCTGATGCATAGTTTACAAAAATATTTTCCCATTCTGAGGGCTGTCTGTTCACACTAATCACTGTGTCTTTTGCCATGCAGAAACTTCTTAGTCTGATGTAATCCCACTTGATGACTGGGGTTCTTATGGCCTTTCTAATAGCCCTCCACAGGGTCTGGTCATGCCAGGATCATCTTTCTCCAGTCTTCCAGCCCACCAGATCCTGTGCACTCTTATGCAAGTTCAGTGTGTTTCAGGCTGACTGGGCCGGGGATTCGAACTGATATCACTGTGTAAGAACCGGCTTCTCCTGAGCAGTGCATCGCAGCTGTGCCACAGAGCCGGCCCCTCCTCTGAGTTTTCCTTGTTTCCCTACTCGCCATTGCTTCAGGAGTGGTCAGTTCTGCCGAGCTAGAGAAACAAAGACACTCACTATTGGTTTCTAAGCCAAAAGTAAAGCAGGAAAGATCTGCAAGCTTAGCCCAGCCCAGGGTGCCCTCCTTCACGCCAGGCAAAAATGATCCACGTCTTATCCCTCCCTCCCTCCCTCCCTTCCTCCCTCCCTTCCTTCCTTCCTTTCTTTTTCTTTCTTTCTTTCTTTCTTTTTTTTTTTTTTTTAGAGAGATTTTTTGCTATAGGGAGTGTGAGCTTGCTGGAGAGACAGAGAGAGAGACAGACAGAAAGTGAGAAATCACCCCCCGGGGGATGGCCACACAGCAATCCCTTCTCCTCCTGTCTCCTCTTAGGAGTTTAGACACACATGCACACACACCCAGCGTGAGTTTTAAACCACCGGGACCAGGAACATTTATCTGCACAGACTTGTAGACTGGCCACTAAGCAGCAGAAATTCGTAAACCAAAGACACGTGGGCTTAGAATTAAGCGACTCCAGGTAAGTGTGCTAGACAGCGACCTGGTGAGTAAGCGTGCCAGGTGATGACCTGGTGAGACAATGAGTCTCGTGGCTTCTTTTGTCTGACTTCCAACTGTGAGATGACTGTTTCTTCTCAGATTCCAGCACACCAAACCTGTTACCTGGGTGCCTCTCTGGAGCTCAGGTAGTCCGCCCGGCAGCCCCCAGAGGGGGCCCTCCTGTGGCCTACGTGAGTGTGGGGGTGCAGAAGGTCGGCCAGCCCTTCCACCTACTACAGAAAGTGGTGTGGGGGGCAGGGGGAGAGCGGGAGAACATGAGTCAGCCCCTAGAGCTTGTGGGGATCTTACAGCCAAAGTAAGGGGACCCTGCTGCAGAGACTGGGTGCCCACCCCAACAGCCCACGTCAGGTGAGTTGCACCCCAAGGGCTGTGGCTCAGGACAGTTCGGGCAAAGTCTAACCTATGCCCCTCACACCATGGTGGTCTTTGCCCCCACCTGCCAGAGCTCAGCATCTGTTTTGGGGTAGGAGAGGGAGAGGCCAGAGACTAGCAGCCCTGGGGGTCTGAGCTTACCTGGTACCGCCAGGATGGCTCAGAAAGGAGCTCCGCGAGGCCTTCAGTGGGCACAGAACCGAGGGCGTTGCACGTGCTCGCCTGCGCCGTGCTTGCGGGTACAGCCGGCGTTCATACCCTCGCATGGCTGTGGCGCTCAGGATGGCCACTGGAAGCTGCAACGAGACCATCTGGGGATGGGGCTCCCAGGGTACAAGGGTAGTGGCGAGGCTGTGGGAGCTCTGACCCCCAGTTTCTCAGCGCTGGGCTTCCGAAGTCCCAGGGCCTTCTCTGAGCAAGTCGTCAGGTGGCGGGCTGTGAGAGCCACATAGGAAGTAGGTGCTTCGTGTCAGAATGGCTCCACCTCTGCGCTTCTTTCTAGCTAATTACGCTTCTATTTCTATTTATTTATTTATTTATCATTGCCAGGATGTACATGCTCTCACCAGAGAGGGAGAGACAGAAATCACGCCTCAGTGGATGTTGTCAGGCTGCAATCCCTGTTCCATTTCTCCTTCCCGTCAGGATTTTTTTTTTTTTTTAATTATCTATTTTTTTATTACATTGAATTACATATAACTTTACAGTGTATTACATTGCTTTTTCAAAAGGGAATGCCATGCATGTCAGTCAGTACAGAGACATTAATCTCCCCGCTTCAACATTCAATATCTTTCCTATGTTTCCCCCAATCATTATTATTATTATTCTAATTATTTTTTATGATAAACATGATTTTTTTTTTCCCAATTATCAGATCATAAAGTTCCCAACAATAGGAAACGTAGACTGCACTCAGGGCTGGACCAAGGGTGGGTCTCGTGCAGCCCCGCAAATGTAGGTGAATCTCCATGGAACACAGTTTCAGGAACGCGGCTCAGGAAAGAAGAGACGGCCATCAGCGGTTGCGGCACGCGGGGCAGATCCCGGCCACGACCTGCGGGGGCAGAGCCCCGGCCACGGCACGCGGGGCAGACCCCGGACACGGCACGCGGGGGCAGAACCCGGCCACGGCACGCGGGGCAGAACCCCGGCCACGGCACGAGGGGCAGAGCCCCGGCCACGGCACGCGGGGCAGGCCCCGGCCACGGCACGCGGGGGCAGAGCCCCGGCCACGGCACGCGGGGCAGGTCCCGGCCACGGCACGCGGGGGCAGAGTCCCGGCCACGGCACGCGGGGCAGACCCCGGCCACGGCACGCGGGGCAGACCCCGGACACGGCACGCGGGGGCAGAACCCCGGCCACGGCACGCGGGGGCAGAACCCCGGCCACGGCACGCGGGGCAGAGTCCCGGCCACGGCACGCGGGGCAGACCCCGGCCACGGCACGCGGGGGCAGACCTCGGCCACGGCACGCGGGGCAGAACCCCGGCCACGGCACGCGGGGCAGAACCCCGGCCACGGCACGCGGGGCAGAAACCCGGCCACGGCACGCGGGGGGCAGACCCCGGCCACGGCACGCGGGGGCAGACCCTGGCCAAGGCACGTGGGGGCTGCCCCCGTCAGGATTTTGGGCCTACACACAGGCCTGGTATTTTTTTTTTTTTTAATTTTTATTTTTTTATTTTTTATTTTTTTATTTAATTTAAATTTATTTATATTCATTCATTGTACTTCATTACAGCATACAAAATGAGATTTTCCATCCAGAGTACACTGTATATTGGCTCAATCAAGCACATCAACATACATGTTACTGTCAACAAATAATTTTCCATTTCTTGTTTCCTGTATGCTTTGCTTTTTTTTTTTTTTTGCCTTAGGTTTTTTTTTTTTTTTTTTTTTTTTTGGATACAATAACATTTTCAGCACAGATAATAATCCATTTCTGTCTCATAAATTGTTTTTTCTTGTAAAAAGACTTTACTCAACATGAAATACTTCTCTAACCTGTCCAGTTGAGAATACCATACACGTCATCATCAACAGGTAATAAACCATATCTGAATCCCACTAATGTTATGCCTATTTGTTCTCTTGCTATCCTTCTCCATACTCCTCTCTTCTCCTGTCCCATTCCACATTGCCTCCCCCCCCCATCCTTGATTCCCTATCTCCCACCCTCAGTCATCTCCCATTCTCCTCCCATGCTGTCTCTGGTATCTAAGTTTGCCCTCTATACTGTTTTTCCCCCACACCTTATTGAATCGCCACCGACTCTAAGCAATCCAAATACCCTCATAGCAAACACAGGTGAATCACACATTTCCATGAATACAAGTCCAACTCTACGCATCCTATAAATTAGCACCTAACTGTAGCTACATGTCCCCCTACGGTCCTTGAGTGTATATATATATATATATATATATATATATATATATTTTTTTTGTTTGTTTGTTTCCCCCGAAATTTCTTTTCTTTTTTTCTTTTTTTTTTTTTTTTTTGGTAATTCGATTAACATTCCTTCCCTCAGCATCATCACATCATACAAAATGCAATCTCCCATCCAGTACATACTGCACAGTGATTCAATCATGCCCATTACAAAAAAAAAAAAAAAAAAAAAAAAATTTTTTTTTCCATTACTAGTTCCTAGAATCACTTCCACCCCGCTTTCTGACCCTCTGTCCCTTCCTGCCCTCCTTAACAATAGGGAACATAGATTCTGTTCAGGGTTGGATTAAGGGTGGGTCTCGTGCAGTTCCGCAAATGTAGGTGAGTCTCCATGTAATACCGTTGCAAGCGGTTTTGGTAAGCAGAGATGATTATCAGTTGATGCGGCACAGCATCCATCTTGTGACCACCGGGAATGGTGTTGTGGGGATCTGCAGCGTGAGTTATCCTCGGGTATCTGGCTTCCTTAAGAATGGTGGAGTAGATCTTGTTTTTCCCTGAGGTAATGTAGGGCTGGTAACCATCATCTTCTCATTGTCCATAGGTTGAGAAAATCCTCCTATACAATACATTTCTCACATTGGTTTAAGACAGCTAAAGTTTCCCTCTGTTGCTTATAGTTGCAAGTTCTCGATCCTTGTCTTCGGCTTCAGCCTGCCGCCCGTGATTGGCAGCCACGCTCAGGCACAGGGGCCACGTGCCGGCCCGGCGGCCGTGCGCAGGCACAGGCCCGGTGGCCACACGCCGTCCCGGCGGCCACGCGCAGTCTCGGGGGCCACGTGCAGGCCCGGCGGCTACACGCAGGCCCGGTGGCCACACGCAGACCCAGGTCCGGCGATCACGCACGGACCCAGTGGCCACACGTAGGCCTGGGGGCCACACGCATTTCCGGCGGCCACGTGCAGGACCAGCGGCCACGTGCAGGCGCCGGTCCAGCTGCCACACGCAGTGCCCAGGGGCCCAGAGGCCCAGAGCCCCCGCGCACGTGCGGCGCCCAGGGGCCCAGAGCCCCCGTGCACACGCGGCGCCCAGGGGCCCAGAGCCCCCGAGCACACGCACGCGCGGCGCCCAGAGGCCCAGAGCCCCCACACACATGCGGTGCCTAGAAGCCCAGAGCCCCCTGCACGCGCGGGGCCCAGAGGCCCAGAGCCCCCGCGCACACGCGGCGCCCAGGGGTCCAGAGGCTCAGAGCCCCCGCACACGCGCGGCGCCCAGGGGCCCAGAGGCCCAGAGCCGCCGTGCACGCGCGGTGCCAAGGGGCCCAGAGGCCCAGAGGCCCAGAGCCCCCGCTCACGTGCGGCGCCCAGAAGCCCAGAGCCCCCGCGCACGTGCGGCGCCCAGGGGCCCAGAGCCCCCGCACATGCGGCGACCAGAGGCCCGAGCCCCCATACACGCGTGGCACCCAGAGGCCCAGAGGCCCAGAGCCCCCGCACACACGCACGCGCGGCGCCCAGAGCCCCCACGCACATGCGGTGCCTAGAAGCCCAGAGCCCCCGTGCACGTGCGGTGCCTGGAGGCCCAGAGCCCCCACGCACACGCGGGGCGTGGGACCCAGAGGCCCAGAGCCCCTGCGCACGCGCGGCGCCCAGGGGTCCAGAGGCCCAGAGCCCCCGCACACGCACGGTGCCCAGTGGCCCAGGGGCCCAGAGCCCCCGCGCACGTGCGGCGCCCAGAAGCCCAGAGCCCCCGCGCACGTGCGGCGCCCAGGGGCCCAGAGCCCCCGTGCATGCGCGGCGCCAGGGGCCCAGGGGCCCAGAGCCCCCACGCACGCGCGGCGCCTAGAGGCCCAGAGGCCCAGAGCCCCCGCGCACGCGTGGCGCCCAGAGGCCCAGGGCCCCCACGCACATGCGGTGCCTGGAGGCCCAGAGCCCCCACGCACGCACGGGGCGTGGGGCCCAGAGGCCCAGAGCCCCCGTGCACGCGCGGCGCCCAGGGGCCCAGAGGCCCAGAGCCAGGCCTGGTATGTTTTTGAAGCTACCGGGGCCAGGATTTGAATCGTGGTTGGCCATGTGGGGCCTGGCTCCTGATGCCGAATGTTCAATCCCTGTGCTAAGAGCCGGTCCCTGAGAACTCTTACTAAACACGGCTCTTTCCCCCATTTTCAAAAGAGGTGACTTTACTCTTCTCTGTAATTTAGGCACATTATTGGTGAAGCATTTTATTTCACCACTTTTTAATTTTTTAAAATTTTACTACAAGATGCGTGCACTTGCTGGAGAGAGACAAGGAGAGTGAGAAAGCACCTCGCCCGTGGGGAGTGGTCACGCCACAATCCTGGTTCCTTCATTCCTCCCTCCTTGGAAGACTGAGCATGTGTGCACTCATACCTGGTGTGTCTCTCAAGCCACCGGGCCTGAGCCTCAGACTGCAAAGTGGACCGTGTGGGATCCAGCCGCCTTAGTCACCGTGCCACGGGCAGGCCCTTATTTCCAGTCTATGTATTTTTCCTGATGAATTGCACACGTGGGCTTCCCAGGCTATCTTCCACGAGAAGTAGGCAGGCTTTGAGTGTGACAGGTTGGTGTACACCTGAGCACTGTTACTCGTCCTGGGGAGAGACCGGCACCCTGAGCCGATGACCGCCCAGGCTCTGCAGCGTGAGTCAGTCGGAGTGGCCCAGGACAGCTGTCTGCGGCCTCTCGCTCCTTTTCAGCCTGTGTCAGTGGCTTGAAACAACTTTGGAATATGTTTCTCATTCTGGAACTCAGGGTTTATGGTTCTGGACAACAGAAACATTCAATCAGCAGAAGACTTACAGGAAATGTATTGTGTCACTCAAAGACTCAGTGCGAGTCTGAGGAGACAAGTGAGTCAGGACTGAGCCGAGATCTCATCCACACTGTGGTAGGTGTCCCTGCCCTGGGCCATCCCCCCCCCCCCCCCCCCCCCCCCCCCGTATTTAAGTTGTTTTGATGCTATACATCTTTTTCTCTTGCTCTACACCTGTTGGAGAACCTGAGTGATCTGACTTGTCGAATGTCACATAATAAGGATTTGGCTAATTCCCGTCTCCTGGCAGTTCTTCCTCCTCCCCTCCCTCTCTCCCTTTATTTCTTTAGGGTTTTGCCATAGAGCATGTGCGCTCACCAGAGAGAGAGTGAGGAAAAGCAAGAAATCACCCCTGGGGTGGCAATCCCTTCTTCACTCTCCTCTCAGGATTTTGGGCATGCATGCACACACACCCAATGTGCGTTTCAAGCCACTAGGTCTGGGACTTGAACCATGGTCAGTCATGTGGGAGTCTGGCACCTTGACTACTATGTTACCTGCTGGCTTTCTCCTGGTAGCATTCTCTCTCTCTCTGCTTTTAGAGAGAGATTTTTGCTATAGGCTGCATGTGCTTACGAGAGAGAGAGAAAGAGAGAGAGAGAGAGAGAGAGAGAGAGAGAGAGAGAGAGAGAGAGAGAGAGAAATCACACCGCCGTGGAGATGGCCACACTGCAATCCCTTCTCCTCCATTCTGAACCTCTGCCAACTCTAAACATCCTTTCTTCTTCGAGCCCAACTCAAAAGACCCTCTTTCTCCCTTACCCCTTCCCATCCTGTCCCCCTCCCCCTTTATGAATGGCTTGCCCCTTCAGCTAAGCACAAAGAGGTGACCTTCACTGGGCCAGGGAAGTCGACACGCCCACCGGTTGCTCGTGTTTCCTGGCACTTATGTATGGCCTAATTCCATTCCAGAGGAAAACCGGAGTGTTTGGAGCATTGGCAGGTGAAGTCTACGTTCTTCTGTGTGGTGATTGGTGATGGCCTCTCACAACAGCTGCTCGACAAAGGTGTGACCCACGCAGTTTCCTGCACCCGTCGGCCTGGCAGCGCGCGTGCTCAGTGGGCTGCGGCATTGCTGGAAACACCTGTGCCTGGCTGATTCATAAAGAACGGGGTTTACGGACTCCCAGTTCTGGTGGCTGGGGAGTCTGAAGGCATCACAAGATGGTGGAGGGCAGAACTTGGCGCAGAGCGGAGGCCTGTCTGTATGCAGGTGACCTCTGCCTGCCTCATTTCCTCTCCTTCTAAAACCACCAGGATTTGATGGGGGGGCTCCGTTCTAATGACTTCATCACACTAAAGGCCCCACCCTGGGACACCATGAAGGAATTAAGTTTTCACTTAACACCTTTATGATATAACCAAGTCCCCAAACCATTATCCAAACCATGACAGTAAAGTCTTCTTCGAACATGGAGGCACCAGCCCAAGGCCAGACTAAAATACATTTTGCCCTGTTTTGGGGCTGAGTGAAGACTGGGGAGCCACAAAACCGTTTTCTGGAAAGGCTGCAGCAGTCGCTCCTTATACTGGCAGTTTCTGTGAATGCCCTTCTCACCGCGCCCTGGCTAGCCATTGAAGTCATAGTCTCATTTATTTTAGGATTTGCCATTTGTGTAGTGTAAGCTTGCTTTCTGTTACTTTAACTTACTTTTTTTTAGAGAGATTTTTGCTATAAGGCATGTGCACTCACTGGAGAGACAGAGACAGAGATAGGGAGACAGGAAGCGAGAAATTACTCCCCGGGGAGATGGCCACACTGCAATCCTTTCTCCTCCATTCTCCTCTCAGGATCTTGGGCACGCATGCATGCACACGAGCCCAGCGTGAGTTTTAAGCCGCCAGGTCCGGGACACGAACCGTGGGTGACTACGTGGGAGTCCAGCAATGTAACTGTTATGCCATCTGCTGGTCCCTTAACCTACATTTTTAGTTGCTAGTGAACTGGAACTTTTTCTTGTTTATAGATCGCACGCGCACGCACGCAGGTGTGTGTGTGTTGCGTTTATAAATTACCTACCATGTCTCTTACCATTTATCTATTGCTGCCCCAGTGTTTTCTTCACAATTTCTTCTTAATTCCACATAGTAAGAGATAATAACCCGCTGTCATCTTTAATGTCATGTATTAAAAGTACATTTTTGCTATTAATAACTTTCTTTCTGTCTCTCTCTGTGTCTCCAGAAAGTGCATGTGCCCTATAGCAAAAATCCCTAAAAAAAGGACATTTTCGGGAACCAGCAGTTAGCGTAATGGCTATGTCGCTGGACTCCCACGTAGTCGACTGCGGTTCGCGTCTCGGACCCGGTGGCTTACAACTCACGCCGGGCGCGTGTGCGTGCGTGCCCAAGATCCCGAGAGGAGAACGGAGGAGAAGGGATTGCGGCGTGACCATCCCCCCTGGGGGGTGATTTCTCGCTTTCTGTCTCTCTGTCTCTCTCTGTCTGTCTGGCGAGCGCACGCGCCCTATAGCAAAAAACCTCTCAAAAAAAAAAAAAAAAAATTAAAAAAAAAAATTAAAAAAAAAAAAAAAAAAAAAAAAAGGACATTTTCTAATTTATGTCTCACAATGTGCATTTTTACCATTTATCCACACTATCCAAATAGCACTAACTGATAAAACTTGAGTGAAATTCCTGGTTGAGTGCTATTAAATTGAGCTGGCCCTGCAGTGCAGTGGTTAAGGGAGCTGGACCCCACGTGGACCACTGGGGTTTAAATCCTGGCCCTGGTGGCTTGAAAAAAACACCTTGGGGGCATGTGCGTGCATGCTTAAAATCCCGATGGGGTGGAGAGATGGAGGAAAAGGGGTTTGAGTGTGGTCATGCCCCATTGAGAAGTGCTTTCTCCCCTCCCTAGTGAGTGCATGCACCTTCTAGCAGTTCAAAAAAAAAAAAAAAAAAAAAATAGAATTGGGCCAGCAGGTGGTGTGGTGAAGATGCTGGACTCCCACATGGCCGACTGTGATTGAAGTTCTAGACCTGGTGGCTTGCTTTCTCACTTTCCCTCTCTCTCTGTCTCTCTCTGTTCAAAATTTAAAAATAGCAATAATAAATAAAATTAAATAAATAACTTTTTTTCCAAAGCGTAGAATTAAATTTAACAAGAATTTATTATGAGACCATTAGATTTTCCAAGTAAAAAGTAGATGGATGAGAAAAATCTACAAATAGTCCTGGAAGTAAGTGGCTCAGATTCAGCCGGCTGAAAATAGTGAGGTCCATCAGTAATGCCTTGGGACTGTGGCGAAAGGATTTTTTGGTAACAAAAATAAAAATAATTTTAAAAGCCTCATTCCAAAAATAATGGCAGCATTCAAAATCAGCTACTCAGTGATGGGCCAAGGAGTGACGGATGAGGAGCTGGGGAGACTGTGTAAGAGTTATTTGCAGAAATACTCTGAAAAAAGACAACATTTTTAAAAAGAATTATTTAATTTTATTTATTATAATTATTTTAAAATTTGCTACAGGGCACACGTGGTCACTAGAGAGATACATAAAGAGAGAGAGAGAAAGTGAGAAAGCAAGTCACCGGGTTCGGAACTCAATCCATGGCCGGCCATATGGACATCCAGCCCCCTAACCACCACACCACCTGCTGATCCCCATAATTTTTTTTTGAGAGGTTTGTGCGCTGGCCAGACAGACAGAGAGAGACAGAGAGATAGAAAGCGAGAAATCACCCCCCAGAGGGGATGGCCATGCTGCAATCCCTTCTCCTCCATTCTCCTCTCGGGATCTTGGGCACACATGCACATATGCCCGGATTGAGTTTAAGCCACCGGGTCCGGGACTCGAACCACGGTCGACTACGTGGGAGTCCCGCAACATAGCCATTATGCTAACTGCTGGTCCCCCCATAATTTTGTTTTTGAACCATTTTACAAAGAAAATATTCTTTAGTGTGTTACATTTTATGCATGGATATATATATATTCCACACTAAATAGATGAAAGATGGAAAGAAATTAGGAAGGGAGGAAAGAGAGGAGAGGGATGGAAAGTGAAGGGGGAAAGGGAAAAACTTCCATGCCCTGGCTAAGCTACGATGATTTTATTTGGAAGCATCCTCTCGTGTTATAAGAATAACATTTGCAAAGGATTTACGGAACATCTTGTCTATTTGCCAACTCATCTCAGAAACGGTTCTTGAGAACGATGAGGCCCTCACTACAGGGTAGCCCTGGAGTCTCCCAGAAATAGCATGTCCTCTTGTGTGTCTGACAGTAATTCCTATTCCTTTATTTAAAAATATGTTTTTCTGACTAATAAGGAGCAGAAGATTTAAATGGGAGACAAAAGTGAAAGTATGGCATGGTATTAAGGACAACCTTATAAATAAATAGCTCATGATATTACCCTCAAAGTCTGTCCCGGGGCTGGTTCCATGCCTGCTGGCTAAGAGAGCTAGTTACCACACGGCCAACCATGTGGCTCAAATGCTAGCTCCAGTAGTTTGAAAACACCGCGAGTGTGTACATGCAGGCCCCGTGTATGAGGTAGAAACATGAGGAGAAGGGACTGCAGTGTGACCATGCCTGACTGGTGGGCGTTTTCTCCCTCTCTCTCATCCTCTATCGCTGTCTCTCTCTCTCTCTCTGGCAAGTGATCATGCCCTCTGGCACAGTAAAAAAAAAAAAAAAGAAAGAAAGAAAAAGAAAAGAAAAAAGAAAGCAGTGTCGTGGTGTTATAGTCACAAAGGTGAACCTGGGGCTCAGACTGCCCGGGGCCCAGTTTGGCTCAGCCATATAACCTTACTAGACCGCTCTAAGCCTCAGCTCCATTATCTATCACGGTGGGATAACAGTACTGGCTTACAAGGTTGTTAAGATCAAGTGAGACTGTATGTGTGAAAATGTAGCCTAGTGCCTGGAACACAGTAAGTGCTCAAAAACGTCGGCTTTCACCAACTCAGCAATGGCAAAGCAGATCATGTGGACAATATAGTGGTACTATGATTATTAATTCCCAGGAGAAATTAGGGGATTTCTTTTTAATCTTAGGTGAGCCGCCAGGTAGAAAAATAGTGAAGTGCTCTCCAAAGTGTTACCTTTTCCCACACTGAGACGGCGTGAATGTCCCACCTTCAGGACATCCTAGTGGGAGGACGCTGAGTCTGGAGTCAGTTGTGTGGCATTCCCACCCAAGTCTGGCACTGGCTTTTCTTCAAAGACCTTTTGCAATGCTTCTTTTAAGGACTTCCTACTTCTCTCTCTCCTAACACTCCCTACCACAAAATAGACAATTGGGTTGACACTGCAGTTGATGGTGGACATCATGTACAAATAAGGAAAGAACCTGCCCACGTAGTCAGCACCCGGGCCACAGGAGTACACGAGGATCAACACGACCTTCATGGGCATGGCGAAGACAAGAAACAAGACCACAGTGGCCATGATGATGACGTAGAGCTTCGTGGGCTGACGGGGCTTCAGGTTACAGCAGACTTGGAGGAAGAGGATCAAGTTGGAGAAGACCAAGAGAGGAGCGAAGATGACGAAGGCCACGATACTAGAAAACGTGTACACGTACTGACACTTGGGGAACGTAGGCTCTGTTTCCAGAATGCAGAAGAAGCTTTCTAACCCAGACACAAGGACCGCAAGTGCCCACAGCAGGGCACAGGTGGCGGCGGACTGGTGCTTTGGGCGTTGACAGTGGCACCAGAGCGGGTAAAGCACGCAGAGGCACCGCTCCACGCTGATGGCCGTGAGGAGGTGCAGACCCGTGTTGTAGCCGAAAACCATGAGGAAGATGACGTAGTTTAGTACGGTGTCGTCACTGAAGCGGTAATAAAGGATGTTCATCAGCTGGAAGGCAAATGTGCAGAGGAGGACCATGGAGTCGGCAACGGCGAGGTTCAGAATGTACACAGTTAACGGCTTCCTCTTCACACAGAAGGCGAGAAACGATACCAACAGCCCATTCCCAAGTGCTCCCAGGAGGCATATGAGCAGGGAAACGTAGACATAACTGTGTTCTCTCTCTGAATCCAGTGGGGGCTCAGTCGGCACTTCCGATGACCAGGTTGTTTCATGAAGGGACTCCTTTCTGGTGTAGAGTGTGGACTCTGGAGGATTCAGGGTCACTGTCGATAGCTCCATTCTTGGGGAACCACCAGTTTTCTACCTGTTATCAGAAATGGAAGATGGGATTTATGGGTATCATTTACTCCAGAACTCATACCGAGTTGTTTTATTAAGGACCCGTGCCTTGCGTAGTGTTTGAGAGAGGGTGTGAGACCAGAGAGGACCCTGGCATGTTTGCCTTCTTTCTTTCATCCATTTTCTTCTCTCCCATCATCTCCCTATCTGGGCAGATTCCACTGTAATCCCATTTTCTTCTGCTGAACTCAAGTCCAGCCCCCCACCGCTGCCTCCACCCAGGATCCCTCTTCCTGCTTGTCCCCAAGGGAAAGCCCGCTGTGTCCCCAGTTTGTGCCCTTCCTTCCTGAAAGGGATTTTGAATGGTCCTCACCAGAACTGGGTGGCAAAACTAGGAAAAGGATTAAAAAGACACGTTTCAAATACGCCAGTGAGCGAAGGCCAGTGCACAACGAAGTAAGAAAGTGACTGCAGCACACTCGGGAATTTGGTAATCGCTTCTGTCCCCTCTCCATAGCAATCCTTTCTTTTCCATGCCTTGGTTTGGAGTTCATAAGACCCACCATAACCCCCGGTGGATTATCCACCCACCAGGAAACACAAGCAACAGTGGTCGTGTCTCCCTCTTTTCCATTGAAGGTCATCTCTTTGTGTTTAGCTAAAGGGACAATCCATTCATAAATGGGAGAGGTGGACAGGAATGGGAAGGGGTGGGCCAGCAGGAGGTGTGGTGGTTAGGAGTGCTGGACTACAACATGGCCGACTGTGGTTCGGGTTCTGGACCTGGCGGCTCTCTCTCTCTCTCTCACTCTGACCCTCTCTGATCAAATTAGAATAAAGTTAAATCAAATAATTCTTAGAAAAAAATAAAAAAAGAGGAATGGGAAGGGGTAAAGGAGAAAGGGTCTCTTGGAATTGGATGGGAGGAAACTTAACCACCATGCCATTGGCTGGTCCTAGTTTGGTTTGTTTTAAATAATTACTTATTTAATTTTATTTGTTATTATTATTTTAAAATTGTCTGTAGGACATGTGAGCTCACCAGAGAGAGAGACACATACACACACAGAGAAAGCTGCCAGTTCGAGTACTCAAGCCGCCATGTGGCAGTCCAGCACCTTAGCCACCACACCACCTGCTGGTCCAAGTGCGTGGTTTTATACCTGCCGTTTTTTCCTGGGAGGGGGGAGGTTTTTGCTATAGGGTGTGTGAGCTCACCAGAAAGACAGAGAGAGACAAAGAGACAGAAAGCGAGAAATCACCCCCTTAGGGGGGTGGCCACACCACAATCCCTTCATGGAGATAATAGTATTGTACTTTCAATGGCTATTGGGAAAACGAAGATGATTTTGTTCTTTAAAGTGCTTTTACCCCAAGTGTCCAGCTTGGAGTGAGCCCTCAGTGAAGGCTAGCCACGCCAGACTGTTTCTGGAAGCAGAGCCGCACGGGCCGTGGCTCGTGCGACTGGGCCTCAGTACTGAGCATTATTCGAAAACGAAACCAAAAGAACTTTGCTAACTCCGTTAGGAAAAAAATGGCTCCTAGAAGTTTTTTTTTTTTTTTTTTTTTTTTTTTTGAAAGGTTTTCTCCTCTAGAGTGCATGTGCTCGTCAGAGAGACAGAGATAAATAGAAGTGAGAAATCATCCCCAAGGGGGAGCACCACCCCACAATATCCTCTCCTCTCCTCTTGGGACCCTGGGCATACAGAAACGCATGCCTGATGTGAGTTTCAAGCCGCAGGGTCTAGGACTTGAACTGTGGTCCACCAGGTGGGAGTCCAGCGACCTAACTGTCACGGCTCTGGGAAGTCCTGGTGTGCTCAGCTGCCAGTGAGGCTGTTTTGCACAGGCCCACGTGCACGCCAGCTGTCTTCTCATGGCCACCACGCTGTGCTCACTCCCGTTTCTCTAGTGGGAATCGACGTGCTCACTGGCTTGGAAGGACCCGTGTCTGTTTTCCATTCTTGGTCTCTCCAGTTCGTCCTCACAAGGGCTGGCCCAGAGGAGGTTGACTATAGATGTTCTCTCACTCAAATTCTGTTTTTTCCCCCTTTTCCTTGCCCTTCCCCCCACCTGTCCCAGTGGGGTAGGGTGAGAAGCAGGAGGGTGAGGGAGAACACACTGGGGGGGTGTCTTTTCCACCAGGAGGGCTGGGGTGAGTCTGGGCAGCCCCCAGGCCCCTGGTGAGCTGGCTCTAGCAGTATAGACAAATAAGGGAACTGCTCTCTTCGTGGGACAGGACGTTGGCCCAGCTGACCTTCCCGCCTGGGTGCGAGAGTGTGTGAGCGAAACGTGCTGCTCAAATGTCCTAAGACTTGTCACTGCTGGTCGTGGGAGAAAGCCTGGAGTTAAAACAAAAAACGAGATCGAGAGTAGAAGTACACTGGGAAGTGAAACCGGGCTGAGCAGACGCTGGGCATTTTCATAGACAGGCAGACCTCAGGGGAGCCCTGTGAGGTTGGGGTGGCTCTCAGCAGCTCGGAGCTGAGGACCTGCTGCCACGCCCGTCCCTGCACACGGGTGTTCCCTGACCTCATCTCTGCCCCCAGATGGCCACATCACTCCCCTCTCCTGAGATCCCCATGGCCAAGGGGGGGTGGGGAAAGTCACTGTGAAGGAGAAGCCTGGCTCCTCCTGGCAGGCGGCAGGTGTGCGGAGCTCTGGGTGGAGAGCAGGGCCGCTCCTGGCTGTCTGAGTGTGCCTGGGTGTGTCAGAGTGCGAGTGCGCATAGTGAGCCTGCTTGCCACGCTTGCCCCTCCCCCTTTACTGCTTTCTTTTTTAAAAAGTTTATTTGTTGGGACCAGCAGTTAGCGTAATGGCTATGTCGCTGATCTCCCATGTAGTTGACCATGGTTTGAGTCCCGGACCTGGTGGCTTAAACTTACACCAGGCGCGTGTGTGTGCGTGCCCAAGATCCCGAGAGGATAATGGAGAAGGGATCGCGGCAAGGCCATCCCCCCTGGGGGGTGATTTCTCGCTTTCTATCTCTCTGTCTCTCTCCTTCTGGCGAGCACATGCGCCCTATAGCAAAAATCTCTCCAAAAAAATTTTTATTTTTATTTTTTATTTTTGGCTTCAATGAGAGATACAGAGAGATAGAGAAGCACCCCCCCCCCCCCCCCCCAGCATCTTCACATGGGTCCAGAGCGTTCTGCTTTGCCGCCGTCTGGCCCCTCCCGGTTCTGCCTTATTCTGTGTTTTCTGACACACGCTGTCCAACGACTTTCCCAAAGAGCACCCCAGCCTTTTCCTGACCGTGGTACCCAGCTACTCAGAGGAGCGCAGCAGGGTGTGTGTGTTAATATCTGTATGACGTGGGGGACCAGCAGGTGGTACAATGGTTACATCATTCCCACCGTGGTCAACCATGGTTCCAGTTTGGACCCCAAGGCTTAAAACTCATGCCAGGGGAACCAGCAGTTAGCGTAATGGCTGTGTCGCTGGACTCCCACGTAGTCGACCGCGGTTCGCGTCTCGGACCCGGTGGCTTACAACTCACGCCGGGCGCGTGTGCGTGCGTGCCCAAGATCCTGAGAGGAGAATGGAGGAGAAGGGATTGCGGCGTGACCATCCCCCCTGGGGGGTGATTTCTCGCTTTCTGTCTCTATGTCTCTCTCTGTCTGTCTGGCGAGCGCACGTGCCCTATAGCGAAAAACTTCTCAAAAAAAAAAAAAAAAAAAAACAAAACAAAACTCATGCCAGGTATGTGTGCATGCCCCAAATCCCGAGACAGAATGGAGGTGAAGGGACTGCGGCGTGGCCGTCCCTGTTGGGGAGTGGATTTCTCGGTTTCTATCTCTCTGTATCTCTCTGTCTTTCTGGTGAGTACATGAACCCTACAGCAAAAATCTCTCTTAAACAATAAATTGGGGGCGACTGGCAGGTGCTGTGGTGGTTAAAGGCACTGGATTCCCACATGGCCGACTGCAGTGTGAGTCCCGGACCTGGCAGTTTGCTCTCTCACTTTCCCTTTCTCTCTCTCTGTCTCTATCTGGTCAAATTTAAAATAATAATAACAACAACAAATGGAATTAAATAAACAAAGAATTCTTTTTTTAAAAAAATTGTACAACAAAACTACAGAAAAAATTTTAAAAAAAGTCATGCCACGGTGGGTGCCGTTTAATTTCCCCAAAGCAAGTGGATATGCATCCCACTGACACACGCGTGTGCTCTCACATGCATGCACACCCACGCATGCTCACACATACACGCTCACACGAGTGGGCCCAAGAACAGGGCAAGGAACACGTGAAATGGAAGGAGCACTGAAGGGACCCCTCGGCCTCCGAGCCTCCCCATAGAGGGGCGCTGTGGTCCCAGCTAGGACGGAGCTCCCACTTCAGAACGTAGCGGGCAGAAGGCGCAGTCTCCCAGGCAGCTCCTGGAAGTTGGGGTCCCCTGAGAGGGGCGTCTCTCTTCCTACCAGCACTGTCCCTCGGTAGATGAATACTGAAGAAGAGAGTCCTTGCGAACTGAGTCCCAGGGAACTTTCTGGAAGGAGAGAGTGGGAATACTCACCTTGGTGACCCCAGCTCTCCCCTCAGGGAGCCTTCTGCAGATCTCAGGCCGACAAGGCAGACGGGAAGCCACCGGGAACAGGTTCCTGTCAGTGAGAGCCTGCTCAGTCTGGCAGCAGTCCGTCCTTGGGGCCTTATTTTGGCCTCAGATCTGGCCAGTGAAATCTGAGGTCTTGCTGACAGCATTTGGGGGCAGAGAGCAGCCAGCCCTGCTCTGAGCCCTGTTACTCAAAGGCGTAGAGAACCCTCCACAGCCCAGGGCAGGCAGCCTCCCGTCCGGCCAGTTGGAAAACGCCCCGCTCTGGCCCCAGCCACGAAGCTGACACTCGCCCATTTCAGATTGTTTCTAAACAAGACGTGTCATCCTGAGCTCTGCTGGCCCCCGACTTGGGGATGGCCCACCTCAGGCACGTCGCCTCAGCCATCAGCTGTGGCAGCAGATCCTGGGAGCGGGCCAGGCCCACGCACCCCAGGCCTTTCCCTGCCGCTTCCCAGACAGGCTCGCCCCCCTGACGGCTCTGTGGCTGCTGGTGGTCAGGAGACAGCCCGTCAGGGGACGTGGGGAGGCAGGACCGGGGTGTCCCTGCCAAGATCTTCCTTGCTTCCTGGAGAGAGGGTCGCTGGCACCGTCCCTTCCCATATGCACCTTCCTGGGGCTTTGTTAATACCAGACAAACATTTCAAGTTAAATATTATTAGGCATTAGGAAGGTAATTTTCAAACAATAAGGGAATAAATTACCCCAAAAGATTTAACAATCCTAAATATCGATGTACCTAGTAACAGGATATATTCCACTCGAACTACTCAAAAACATTAAAGAGGAGGGAATTCTTCCCAGCCCCGTCTGTGAGGCCAGAAATCAGAGAGTTGATACTAAAACCAGGGAAAAAAACATTACAAGATAAGAAAACTATAATATACCTTATGAACATAACTGGATTTTTTTTTTTTAATTTGGCAAACTAATTCAACTAGTTCAGTCTGTATAAGGAAAAGATCCAACGAGCAAAATGACCTCACCACAGGCCTGCCCGAAGTTCCCACCCTGTCGTCTCTAGGCCCTTGTGCTGGTTAGCAACTGTCCTTTCTATCCTTGTTTGACACGTTTAGTGGCCACACAATACCTGTGTGTACTTATGGGGTGCAGTGTGATTTCAGCACACGAATGCAATGCGTTGTGATCAGACCAGAGCAATCGCATATCCGCCACCTCACGCAGTGATCATTACTCCGTGCTGGGGACACCCACAGTCCTCTCCTGTAGCTGTACCGCACCGTCCACTAACACGGCTGACGCGCCTCGCTCCGTGCGACAGGACGTCAGAATGTAGCCCTCTCGTCTAGCTGCTGTGTCGTCCTCGCAGCCACTGCCACACAACCACTGCGATGCAGAACCACTTTGGCTGTTTCACCACCGAGCACGAACCACTGGAACCTCATCGTCGTTGTGAAAACCCTCTTTGAGATCCGCTGCTTCCAGCTTCCTGCCGAACTCTACGGTGTATTTGTTGCATTTGTAAAAAGCTCAGACACCGTTTCCTCCTCACTTGACACTCAGAAGCCCTCCGAGTTGCCACTGAACCCAGCGCGGGCCAGAGCTGTGCGAGGCACGCACGGCCGTCTACTCTGAGCTGCAGGTGCGGGCGGCAGCCTCTGTGGCATCCTTCCTGGGAGCTCCAGCAGGAGATGAGCGAACAGCTGTCGAGGAATAACAAGATCCTGCAGTCGTCATCCAGTCCAGCGTCCCTGCAGTGAGCACAAGCCGCGGGTACAAAATGCTTGTCAAGTCGGTCAGGAAAGACAACCCAGGTGATCCATGCCTTTTTTTTTAAGAGGAGATTTTTGCTATAGGGTGCGTGCACTCACCAGAGAGACAGAGAGAGAAAGTGAGAAATCACCCACCGGTCGGATGGCCCTTCTCCTCTTGGGATTTTGGGTATGCACACACATGTGCCCAGCGTGTTTCATGCTGCTGGGTCTGGGACTCAAACTGTGGTCAGCCATGCGGGAATCCAGCGCCTTAGCCACTATACCACCTGCCCCAATTCATGTCCTAGTCTGTAGTGCAATAATAGACTGGAGTGGAATTCACACCTTTAAAACAGCGAGGATGCGAGTTTTTGCTGATCCCTCTACACTGGAAGTGTGTCTGCAGCCTTCACACCCCAGCAGTTATCTGCCCAGGAACCCCCAATTCCTGGGCGGGCTGTGTCATCGGCCAGAGTCCGTGTCTTTCTGGGACACCACCACAGCTGTGATGTTCCGTCAGCATCGCAGGCTTGGTCTGGCTTGGTTCTTTGTCAACGATGGCCTTGGCAAACTTACCAAGGAGTTTCTCTTCTACTTTATGATCTGTAGGTGCTTTAGCACCGCAAGTCTTTGAAAATGTAATGCCATGTCTTTTATTCCATTTCTGCAACCAGCCTGTTGGGTATTCAGTTTCCTTCCATTTCCAGTGGCTCATGACATCTCTCATCTCTTTGAGTGTTTCATGTGTTCACTGCGACACTGATGGACTGCTTTTTCGATACATAATTGGGATCTTTGTTTTTAGAGTACAGAGTGTTTTTCTAGTGTTCATTAACTTCTGTTCATCACTTTCAGCACAGAACTTCAGCAGTGTATCCTCCTGTTTCGACGTAAGACGTTTCCCACTTACACCACGGCCAGTTCACCCACGGTTAAACCTCCCGCACTGCAGACACACGTCAATATTTCCTCTCTTCTTTTTTAATTGCTAGAGGGCACATGCACTCTGCAGAGAAAGACAGAGAGAGAGAGACAGAGACAGAGAGAGAGAGAGAGAGAGAGAGCACCCCAGTGGGGCGAGGCTACACAGCAACCCCTTCTCCTCCATTTCTCCATCCTGGGGGATTTGGGGCACACACGAATATGTGCCTGGTGGTTTTGCAAGTGCCGAGGCCAAGATTTGAACAGTGGTCAGCCATGTGGGGTTGGCTCCACTTACCGCTGGGTTACAGTGCTGGCCCTTTCCTTTTCCTACTCGTCATTCCCTGTAAGAGTGTCTGCAGGCCTTTTTAACAGTTCAGCAACATCTTCGCAGCACAGCACACATAGAACGCAGAGGAACGCACACAGGTCTTAGTCCCGCGTGTGGTATCGTGAGGAACCAGCAGTTGGCTTGTCCCGCCTGCCAAATGCCATATCACCTTTGTGGACGCGCTTGTGCGGAGGGGATCTGCTGTGCACCGCGCAGCTGCGTTGTGGCTGAGGGCTGTTCGTACGGTCAGGTGTGGGGTTTTCCACTTGGAGTGTTGTGTTGGTACTCAAAAGGCTTCAGGTTTTGGGGGTCAGCAGGTAGTGTGGTGGTTAAGGTGCTGGACTCCCACATGGTGGATCGCAGTTTGAGTCCTGGACCTAGCAGCTTGTTTTCTCACTTTCCCTGTCTCTCTCTCTCTGGTGAGTACATGTGCCCTATAGCAAATTAAAAATAATAAACAAATCTAAAAAAAAAATAGTTCCAGATTTTGAAGCATTTCTAATTTTGGATTTTCAGATTAGGGATGCTCAACCTGTAATTTACAGAAAGGTCTTATCCCTTGTCACTTCCCAAATCCACTTTTTTTAAAAAAATGGGCATATAGTAACTGGACGTATCTGTGGGGTACAATGTGATTTTTCAGTGCAAGAGTGCACTACGCAGTGATTAAATCCGGGAAATTAGATTCTCCATCATATCGGCCATTCGTTATTACTTGTGATGATTACACTCAAAGCCTTCTTTTTTAGGTGCTCGAAGATATATAGTAAATTGTGCTTTTTGACACTATAAATTATTTCTTGTCCATCTGTAACTTTGTTTCTATTAACCAACATCTCTCTAACATCCTCTCCCAAGCCATCCTTCCAAGCCTCTAATGGTCATTTTTCAGCTTTCTACTTCTTCAAAAAATTATTTAATTTTAAAATTTTATTTATTATCATTGTCATTATTATTTTAAGTATGTTATAAGGCATGTGTGCTCACCAGAGAGAAATACATATGTGATATACGCACACATACTTTTTTTTTTTTAAAGAGATTTTTGCTATAGGGCGTGTACACTTGTCAGAGAGACAAAGAGACAGAAAGTGATAAGTCACACCTGAGGAGGGATGGCCATACTGCAATCCCTTCTCCATTCACCTTGGGATTTGGAGCACACATGTACATGCACCTGGCACGAGTTTCAAGCCGCTGTGTTCAGGACTCAAACTGCCTCAACCACGTGGGACCTCAACCACTACACCACTACGCCACCTGCTGGCCCCTGTAGTTTTCTTTGTGCTGTGTCTGTGTCTCGTGTTGGAGTTAGAGTAATGCCAGCCTTGTAGAATGGATTTGGAAGGGTTACTTCCACTTCAACTTTTAAAGCAACTTGAGGAGAATTGGTATTAGTTCCTCTTTAGAGGTTTCACAGAACTTGGCAGCGGTCAGTTTTAATGATCTCTGATTATCTTTTGCATTTCCGTGATATCAGTTGCAATGTTTCCTTTTTCATTTCTGATTTTATTCATTTGAATTCTTTTTTCTTAGTCTAGCCAATGATTTATCAATTGTGTTTATCTTTTGAAAAAACAAGTTTTTGTTTGATATTTTGCTTTTTTCTTTGTCTCGAGTTTATTTCTTGTCTAATTTTTATGACTTCTTTCCTTCTGCACGTTTGTAGTAGTCGCGATGTGGTTTGGTTGGAGTGGGATCCACAAGTGGCTGCTTGTTTATAAGAGTGGGGGGCTGGCGGGGCTGGCCAGCAGTCTCTGAGAGGCTGTTGGCCCCAGAAATGGGGAGGGTGTGGTCACACGGAACAGGACACGTCTGGGCCTGCAGGATCTGAGGGGCCCTCCTCAGACCCACGCACTGGGGCTATTACAGACGCTGAGCTCGGTGTCGAGATCTATTTCTTTCTTTTTAAAAACAATTATTTATTTATTTAATTCCGTTTGTTATTATAATTTCTTTAAATTTGACCAGAGAGGAAGGGAAAGTGAAAAAGCAAGCCACCAGGTCTGGGGTCAAACCACAGTTGGCCATGTGGGAATCCAGCGCCTTTAACCACCATGCCACCTATTGGCCCCTTCTTTATTTTATTTTATTTTTTTGGAGAGGTTTTCGCTATAGGGCGCGTGCACTCGCCAGACAGACAGACAGAGACAGAGAGACAGAAAGCGAGAAATCACCCCCCAGGGGGGATGGCCACACCGCAGTCCCTTCTCCTCCATTCTCCTCTTGGGATCTTGGGCACGCACGCACACGCGCCCGGTGTGAGTTTTAAGCCACTGGGTTCGGGACGTGAACCGCGGTCGACTACGACTATGTCGCGGTGGGAGTCCAGCGACATAGCCATTATGCTAACTGCTGGTCCCAGGCCTTTTTCTTTCTTATGTACCTAATTTTCTCTGCAGAAGCTTCCAGAATCTTACTTTTTCCCTTATTCATGGCAGAGTACATGCAGGTGCCCGTGAGAGTGACGGAGAGGGAGAGCGGGGTCCCCCACACACCTGCTCACCTGCCAGCCTGTCCTCCACCCTCCCGCCTGCTAGGCCTTGGGCACGTACGCCTGGGCTGGGGATTGGAACCGCAGTCACCCTTGGCTGCCCTGGAAGCAGCGCATTACTGCTATACCCTGGGGCTGCCCCGAGTCTTCTCTCTAGCCCTGGTGATGTGAAATGTCACGACGCTCTGCCTCGGTGTGGTCTTTCAGTCCACTGTTCTGGATATTCGGTGGGTCCTTCCAGTTGGAGGCTTGTGGTTCCCGGCTCCTGGAAATGCCATGGTGTGGCCTGTCCTGTCTTCTCTCTTTTGAACTACTTTCAGGTGACGGCCCCGGATGGCCCTCGGCTCGCTCGGCGTCTCTTCCTTATCGTTGCCATGTCGTTCTTTTCTCTGTCTTGTCCTTTTGGCCCTGACTTGCTCTTTTCTGCTCAAAGGGTCCTTGGGACAAAGTGGCCCGTGTTTTGTTTTCTCCTGTTGCCTAACAAGCCACCGCACACTTGGCATTATTTTGGTAACACCAGCTATTGCTCTCTGCTCCCACAGGTCGGAGTGCAGCTGTGGCCAGCTGCTCCTCTGCTCAGCCTCTCCAGGCTGACAGCTATTAAGGTCCCAGCGGGCCCGTCTCTCCGAGGCTCGGCTCCTCGCCCAAGCTCACTCAGATGGGGCAGGAGGGAGGTCCTTGCGTTGTCGGACTGAGCGCCTCAGCTGCGGGGCTGCGCTTTGTTCCTGGCTGCTGCCCTCCCCCTGCTGGGGAGTTCCTGCCCCTCACCGCTAGGACCCGTGTGGGGCTCGCTTGGCTAGGTCAGGCTCACCGTCCCGCGTGCCTTTTATTAACGCGGCGTCAATGCATCAGGGACCGGGTGTAGGGGTAGGGAGGTCTACCAGGTGTGCACGCCAGGGGCGGCAGTCTGGGGGCCACCTCGCATCCTTCCTGCACACCTCAGATCAGAGCCCCCTGTTCTACTGAGGAGCCAGTTATCCCTGACATCACTTCTCACGTCTTTCTGTCCTGTCATTCCATCTTAGTGGGTCTTGGAGAGGGTGGTCACAGTGTGTGGTCAGTTTACAGCATTCACAGTGACCCGTTAATTTTTGAAGAGTGTGGATTTATTCTTAATCAATGCAGAGTTTGATGCTGCAAACTCCTGTCTGAGATTTTTTCACCAGACAGCTGCCAAACAACTTTTATTAAAACAACAACAAACAAACAAACAAAAATGGGACCAGCAGATTGGCATAATGTTTACATGACTGGACTCCTACTTAGTCGACTGTGGTTCGAGTCCCAGACCCGGTGACTTAAAACTCACATTGGGCCCGTGTGCATGTGTGCCCAAGATCCCGAGAGGAGAATGGAGGAGAAGGGATTGCGGCGTGGCCATCCCCCCTGGGGGGTGATATCTCGCTTTCTGTCTCTGTCTCTCTGGCAAGCACATGCGCCCTATAGCAAAAAATCTCTCTTAAAAAAAGACAAAAAAAACCTGAGGGGAAAAAAAATCAACTCACCACTTGATGGCAGCAGAAAGTAAGGGACCCAAAGGAGCGTCCCATCGTGTGCGGCTGGGGACCCATAGAGCTCCCCGCTCCCAAATGTGAGAGACACGCCAGTTTTTGAAATGTATTTTGATGGATTTTTGTTCTCAGCAGAAAACGCTCCTGTGGCGTCTCCCTGAGCTGGAGGCTGCCGTCTGAGAGGGGCCCAGGCCTGTGCCAGCATCATACCTGGCTGGAGTTTTAGCACGGAGTTTAAGACCGACTGCAGACAGTGAAGGAGAGGTGCTCTGAGCCCCGGCTGGGCTGTGAACCTCGTGGGTCTAGCCCGAGGACTAAAGCCTGGCGTGTTTAAGGCAGGCTGTGGAGGTTCGGGGCTGAGGCAGGGTGTCAGGAAAGGAAACTCTTTCCTTCTGCTCGTACACTTCACCCTGACACGGCGAGGTTTCCCTCACCACCCGTTCCTAGACGAAATCAGCGATGTTTGAGTTAAAAGTCATAAAATGCTATTTCACCAGTTCAGGCTCATGTACTTAATCTTCTGTTGTGGTTCAATCTTCCCAATTAAATTCTGGGATATAATATTCAACTCCAGACTTGTCTCCTGTTGTCGTTTATTTTGTATTTAACTTTATTTATTATTATAATGATTTGTTTTAATTTGACCAGAGAAAGCAAGCTGCCAGGTCCAAGCCTTAAACCACTGTCAGCCACGTGGGAGTCCAGTGTCTTTACCCGCCACACCACATGCCGGCCCCCATAATTCTGCCTTAGGCCACCCTCTTTGAGGTGATTTGTTATGGCAAGCCCAGGAAGTAAACATGATCTCGGGGATAAGAGCAGGCCCACCTAACAACCACAGGTTTGGGGGAAGAGTGTACGCCCCATGTCTAGATGTCTAAAAGTCAAAAACAGGCTGCCCAACATGCCCATTCGGACGACCGTTGAGACACACTCACAGCACACACACAGCACACTCACAGCACACACACAGCACACACTCACAGCACACACACATAGCACACACTCACAGCACACACACACAGCACACACACACAGCACACACAGCACACACTCACAGCACACACAGCACACACACAGCACACACAGCACACACACATAGCACACACTCACAGCACACACTCACAGCACACACAGCACACACACAGCACACACAGCACACACTCACAGCACACACACACAGCACACACAGCACACACACACAGCACACACACAGCACACACTCACAGCACACACTCACAGCACACACAGCACACACACAGCACACACTCACAGCACACACACACAGCACATACAGCACACACACAGCACACACTCACAACACACACTCACAGCACACACACACACAGCACACACACAGCACACACTCACAGCACACACAGCACACACACAGCACACACTCATAGCACACACTCACAGCACACACACAGCACATACTCACAGCACACACACACAGCACACACACATAGCACACACAGCACACACTCACAGCACACATAGCACACACACAGCACACACTCACAGCACACACAGCACACACTCACAGCACACACACACAGCACACACTCACAGCACACACAGCACACATACACAGCACACACTCACAGCACACACACACCACAAATAGCAAGTATCTGCAAGGGTGTGGAGAAAGCGGAGCTCTCCTGCCCTACAGCCGCCGTGGAGTGTGGGTGGCAGGGCCAGTTAACAGAGTCACCGTTTGGCCAATGACACTTCGGCCATATACCCAAGTGACTGCAGTGGAAGCAGGGACCTGAAAAATTCTTGTACACCGTGTTCGTAGTGACTTGGTCCCCTGTAGTCCAGATGGGGAAAAGCTCGTGTCCACTGATGGATGAAGGGCTACAGAGTGTGGGGTAGACCTACGTGGATCGTACTCAGCCTTAAAGGGAGGGAGGGGAGATGCGTACTACACGCGGACCAACGTGGACGCGTACCACACGCCGACGAAGGTGGACACGTACTACACGCCGACGAAGGTGGATGCGTACTACATGTGGACGGAGGTGGACGCGTACTACATGTGGACGGAGGTGGACGCGTACTACACGTGGACGAAGGTGGACGCGTACTACATGTGGACGGAGGTGGACGCGTACTACACGTGGATGAAGGTGGACACGTACTACGCGTGGATGAAGGTGGACACGTACTACACGTGGATGAAGGTGGACACGTACTACACGTGGATGAAGGTGGACGCGTACTACACGTGGACGGAGGTGGATGCGTAATACACGTGGATGAAGGTGGATGCGTACTACATGTGGACGGAGGTGGACGCGTACTACACGTGGACGAAGGTGGATGCGTACTACACGTGGACGGAGGTGGATGCGTACTACACGTGGACGGAGGTGGACGCGTACTACACGTGGACGGAGGTGGACGCGTACTACACGTGGATGAAGGTGGACGCGTACTACACGTGGACGGAGGTGGACGCGTACTACGCGTGGATGAAGGTGGACACGTACTACACGTGGACGGAGGTGGATGCGTACTACACGTGGATGAAGGTGGATGCGTACTACATGTGGACGGAGGTGGACGCGTACTACACGTGGATGAAGGTGGATGCGTACTACACGTGGACGGAGGTGGACGCGTACTACACGTGGACGGAGGTGGACGCGTACTACACGTGGACGGAGGTGGACGCGTACTACACGTGGACGGAGGTGGATGCGTACTACATGTGGACGGAGGTGGACGCGTACTACACGTGGATGAAGATGGATGCGTACTACATGTGGACGGAGGTGGACGCGTACTACACGCCGACGAAGGTGGACGCGTACTACACGTGGACGGAGGTGGACACGTACTACACGCCGACGAAGGTGGATGCGTACTACATGTGGACGGAGGTGGACACGTACTACACGTGGACGGAGGTGGACACGTACTACACGTGGATGAAGGTGGACGCGTACTACATGTGGACGGAGGTGGACGCGTACTACACGTGGACGGAGGTGGACGCGTACTACGCGTGGATGAAGGTGGACACGTACTACACGTGGATGAAGGTGGATGCGTACTACACGTGGACGGAGGTGGACGCGTACTACACGTGGATGAAGGTGGACGCGTACTACACGTGGATGGAGGTGGACGCGTACTACGCGTGGATGAAGGTGGACGCGTACTACATGTGGACGGAGGTGGACGCGTACTACACGTGGACGGAGGTGGACGCGTACTACGCGTGGATGAAGGTGGATGCGTACTACATGTGGATGAAGGTGGACGCGTACTACACGTGGACGGAGGTGGATGCGTACTACGCGTGGACGGAGGTGGATGCGTACTACATGTGGATGAAGGTGGATGCGTACTACACGTGGACGGAGGTGGACGCGTACTACACGTGGACGGAGGTGGACGCGTACTACACGTGGACGGAGGTGGACGCGTACTACACGTGGACGGAGGTGGACGCGTACTACACGTGGACGGAGGTGGACGCGTACTACACGTGGACGGAGGTGGACGCGTACTACACGTGGACGGAGGTGGACGCGTACTACACGTGGACGGAGGTGGACGCGTACTACACGTGGACGGAGGTGGATGCGTACTATGCGTGGATGAAGGTGGATGCGTACTACATGTGGACGAAGGTGGACGCGTACTACACGTGGACGGAGGTGGACGCGTACTACGCGTGGACGAAGGTGGATGCGTACTACATGTGGACGGAGGTGGACGCGTACTACACGTGGACGGAGGTGGACGCGTACTACACGTGGACGGAGGTGGACGCGTACTACATGTGGACGGAGGTGGACGCGTACTACACGTGGACGGAGGTGGATGCGTACTACGCGTGGACGAAGGTGGATGCGTACTACGCGTGGACGAAGGTGGACGCGTACTACACGTGGACGGAGGTGGACGCGTACTACACGTGGACGGAGGTGGACGCGTACTACGCGTGGATGGAGGTGGATGCGTACTACATGTGGACGGAGGTGGACGCGTACTACACGTGGACGGAGGTGGACGCGTACTACGCGTGGATGAAGGTGGATGCGTACTACGCGTGGATGAAGGTGGATGCGTACTACATGTGGATGAAGGTGGACGCGTACTACATGTGGATGAAGGTGGATGCGTACTACACGTGGACGGAGGTGGACGCGTACTACACGTGGACGGAGGTGGACGCGTACTACACGTGGACGGAGGTGGACGCGTACTACGCGCGGATGAAGGTGGATGCGTACTACACACGGATGATCTCAGAAACATCACACTGAGTGAAATAAGCCAACATAAATGGACATTGTATGATTCCATTTGCATGAGAGGTCTAGAATGGGCATTTTTTAAAAAGGTTTTTGCTATCGGGTGTGTGCGCTCACGGCGAGGAGCGACAGAGAGATAGTGAGAGGGAAAGTGAGAAATCACGCCCCCTCCCCGGGGGGAGGATGGTCCACACCTCAATCTCTTGTGTCGTCCTGGAAATTTTGGTGTATGTACACGCCCTGGTGATTTTCGAGTTGCCAGGTCCAGGACTCGAACCTCAGTCGGCCTTATGGGAGTCCAGTGCGTTAACCACTGTGCCATCTGTTGGCCCCAGAGCAGGTAAACTTTTAGAGACAAAAGTAGAAGGGTGGTTGTGGGAGCCAGAAGGGAGAGGGGCGGGGGCTGAGTGTTGAATGGGACTGAGTTTCCGTTCGGCTCGACGATCGGGTTCTGGAAATGGGGCACTATGGCCCTCCTCCAGACGGAAGCAGGCAACCTGGTACGGGTCGCCACCTCACCAGAAAACTAGAGCTGCTATAACACACTCATAGTATCTTGCTATCACTGTAACAAGCTAACGCCAAAAGAATGATTTCATAATAAAATTATAGATCTATCTAAAAAGAAAAAAAAAGAAAACTAGCAAAGTTCCCTTGGAAGCAAAGTAAATCATAAGAACACAAGAGTGAGGAGGAGAAAACTTAGGAGGCTGTGAAGGCCCTGATGGGTGTTGTCAAATCAGTATGTTCTGAGGGTCATGAGTCCACCGGAGAAAGAGAACGCGCACTAACACAGGAAGCCGTGAGGGGAGGCCCGGGTCAGTGTGCTGGGAACGAAACCAGCGGTCCGTTTCAGAGACCCTCCACACGCGCTGTCGAGCAGGCAGGTGTTTTACCTGCAAAGTTCTCCACTCTGACAGCTCAGCCGAGAGCCCCCCGACTCCCGATTGCACTGGAACCAAGATTGCACTGGAACCGCTGATGGCTGTGAATCAACTCGATTGTTAAATAAAACAAGTGATAACAAACTGCTAACTCAAAAGATTAGTTCTGGGGTCAGCAGGTGGCGTAGTGGTTAAGGTGCTGAATTCCTACATGGCAGACGGTGGTTCGAGTCCCTGACCTAGTGGCTTGAAAAGCACACTAGGCATGTGTGTGCATGCCCAAGGTCCCACGAGGAGAATGAGGAGAAGGGGTTGTGGTGTGGCCATCCACCCGGGGGCGATTTCACACTTTCCCTCTCTGGCGAGCGTATGCACCCTGTGGCCAAACGAACAAACAATCGTTCTGGGCAGGGTGGTACTGATGGCTCACCACTCTGTGACTGCTTTGAAGGCCACGGAATTGAACCCCTACAATGACTAATATGGTCCCTTTTAGTTTATGTATAATTTTCTTAACCACAATAAACAAATAAAAACAACAGCCATCGACTGTTAAAATCCGTTCCGTCTTCTCCCTTGACAAACACACTCTTGTAGCAGTTGGAAGGCGTGTGCTCCTGGGTCCTCGGGGTCCTGTGCTGGAGCGTGGCTCAGAGTGGGCCCCTGCTCAGGCTCTCCTCCTGGCCTCACTCTGTCCCTTGCTGTGCATGGGTACCCCGGGACTACATCCAAGCTTGTGCACACCCGTGGCACACACCCACAGCACACGCCTGCAGCATACCCACGGCACACACCTGTGGCACACACCCACAGCACACACCCATTACACACACCTGCGGCACACTCTCTGCACACAACCCTCAGCCCAGGACATGCTCTTCACCCCAGGAGGAAGGCCCAGGGACAGGCCTGTACGACCCTGAAGCAGCTCTGCTGGGCACCCAGAGAGAGGGCCACAGGCTGCAGACACCTGGCCTGGGCCTGAGGATGTTGCCTGTGGGTGAGACATGGTGGGAGAGGAGGCACTGGGACCTCTGAGCAAGGGTGCGGGGCAGGGTTCTCCTTCGCCAGGCCCAGGACAGGACTGGGTGCTGGGCCACTTTGGGGCCAGAGCTGTCATGAAAACCTGCCTAAGGATTCAGGGTCTCCCCTGAATCTGGAGTCTGGGCACCCCGAGTCTGGGCCCTTCCTGTGTTAGGGGGTCTTCCACTTTAGGACAGCCTCGCCTCCCTTCCTGTGGGCTGTGAGCGTCGCCCTGGCACAACCAAGCAGACACTTCTTGTCCTTCTTTCCGCTGCCAAGAACAAGCAGGAACGCAGAGCGCTCTGGTGGGGGCGGCGACATCGGGAAGGCCGAGGCCGCAGCAGGACCAGGGCGCAGGGCATGTGGGGGGAGGGACGTGGGCCGCAGGCTGCAGGCCGTAGGCCATGGGGAGTCATCTGAGGCCTGCATAGGCAGCAGCTGGGCTCCATGGAGCTCATTCTGCTGCACGATTTTAGCTCATGCGTCTTAATTTGGTCTGGAGTTCTTGTCCTGGGGAGTCTGTGAGCTGCACTCTTTTCAACACGTCCTCCTACTCAGCTCAGTGCATGTCTGTTTCCGTTGCTTGTGACTGACAACTCCGAGGGACAGGGGTCCCTGGGCTCACGTGCCCGTGAACACCTTCTGTGTAGTGTCGGTGAAGTTTATCGCACCACGGATCCCGAGAGGGTCCTGAGAACCAGATGGAAAAACAGAGGGAGGTGATCCGTGAGCGTGTCTCCTGCTGCATCACTGTTAGGTGTCCTCCTGCGGCCCACGTCCATCCATGGATGAAGGGACTAACAGAACGTGGTTTGTTCTGGGGCCAGCAGGTGGCATGGGGATTACGGTGCTGAACTCCCACGTGGTTGACTGTGGTTGAGTCCCGGACCCAGTACACTGGGAGCGTGTTCATGGGTGTCCAAAATCCCAGGAGGATGGAGGAGAAGGGATTGCCACATGGCTATTCTCCCCAGGGGATTTCTCGCTTTCTGATTCTATGTCTCTCCAGTGAGCGCACACACCCTATAGCAAAAACCACTCTCTCTCTCAAAAAAAAAAAAAAAAAAAAAAAAAAAAGGAAAAGAAAAGAAAAGAAAAAGGAATGTGGTTCATATATGCAATGGAATATTATTCACCCTTAAAAGGGAGGGGTGGGGCCAACTGGTGGCATGGGGGTAAAGGCAGCTGGATCCCACATCGCTGACGGCAAGATCTGAGTCCTGGGCCCAGGTCCCCACATCACCAGAAAGCTACCAAAGTTTTGAAAAACATACTCGGTGCATACGCATGCATGCTCAAAATCCCCAAAGGGGGAGACGGAGGAGAAAGGATCGCATTGTGACGGGGCTCCGATGGCGGCGCTTTCTCACTTCCCCTCTCTCTCTCTCTCCTGGCAAGTGCACGCACGCTCTGGCAACTTAAAAAAAAGGAGGGACATTCTGAGATGCTGCAACGTGGGCGAACCTGAAGTACATTATGCTGAATGAAATGAGCCAGGCACAGACAAGTACTGCCGAGTTCCACAAACAGGAGGCCTGTGGGATGCAGCCGCACAGACAGGAAGGGTGGGAGCTGGCAGTGGGGCGGTGGTTAAGGTGCTGGGCTCCGCCATGGCCGACGGCCTGCTCTCGCTCACTCTCTCTCTCTCTCTCTGTCTGCCTGTTTTTTCTGGTAAGCACACATGCCTTGTAGCAAATTAAAAATACTAATAATGATGACAAGTAAAATAAAAGGAAGAAGGGTGAGTGCTGGCGCTGGCGTGGGAGCGGCTGTTTGCTGTTTGGGAAGATGCACGTGTCCTGGAGGTGGGTGGCGGTGATGGTCGAATCACACGAGTGTGAACACACCTCCTGCCACTCACCCGGACACTTGGACACGGCCAGGGCGATGCCCCTGTGTGGTGCATGTTTTCCACGGTAAAGAGAACCTGCAAAGAGACAGAGCTGGAGAGCAGAGAGGAGGACAGAGGAGAGAGCGGCTTCTCCAGAGCAGGCTCCGTGCCAGCGTCCGCCAGGGGGGAGCCGGGAGCCTGCGCTGAGCTCCACCTCCTGGCCCAGCCGCCATGTCAGGTGGCTCAGGAGTACGTGTGGGCCACCTCTGTGGTGAGGTCTGGCAGTGTCCTCCTCACGTGCCCCTCTCTGGAGCCCACAGAGATGCCGGTGCAGGGGGGTGACCACAGCCCCAGTTCCAGGATTCCCTGTGAACCGAGCAGCAGCGAAGGAGCGGACGCCCGTGCAGGTCCCAAGGAGGTCGCCGAAGGGTTCCCTGGAAGGGCTCACGGCAACCTGGGACTCACAGGTCAGATGGTCCCCGGTGCAGGGCTGCCCGAGGAGTCACAACAGAGCCCCCGTCCCCGGAGTGGCCAACTCCAGGCACCAGGCGGCTCTGGGCCACTTCTGCGGAGGGAGGGAATGGAGCAAGACGCCATGGGATGGCCTGGATGGGGGAGCGTAAACCTAGACAAACAGGGAGCTCTGAACAGGCCCTTTCGTCCGGGGCCTCAGCATTTCACTGTGGCTGTAGGGTAAGACGAGACGCTGCCCTGAGCACAGCAGAGCGCGTTCCAGAGCAGTGACGAGCGGCCAGTCGCTCCTCGTGAGGAAAGGTCACTGGTTCTGGAGCCATCCCAGGTGGCTGTGGGCTTCTGAGAGGCCACATTTGGGGCCCGAGATGGCAGAACATGGCAATTCTGTTTAAGAGCTTGGGGCCTGCTAGAACCAGAAGATGGTTGTTGACCTCAGGGACAGCTCAGCTGGGGACTCTTCAAAGCAGCAGGTGACAGGTGGCTACGTCCCTAGGCTATCATGCCGGGACCTTGAGAGCACGAGCCACGGGTGTGCCTTGGTGTGTCTGGCCGGCCACCCGCAGTGTATAGGTGTCATGTGTGGATGGCGTCTGCCCCAGGCCAGGAGGCCCAGTCCATGGCTGTGCCTTCCAACACGCCGGACAGGGGCTTCCTGCAAGAACCCTTTCACGTGGGGTGACACACACGGAGCACAGCTCAGCACTGGACCTTGGAGGGTAGCAAGCTGGAGCTGTCCCCAGGTCACTCCCAAGGAGGCCTCCAGTGCAGAGCTGTTACTGGACTTTCTGGAGATGTTGGGCACCAGCCTGTCCATAATGCCTGCAGAGCAAAGCCACGAGACTTGTGCCTTATGTTGGGGACAAAGGAGCTGAGGTACAGGAAACTGAATCCACTGCAGAGGTAATCAAGGAAGGAAACAGTATCAAACCGTAACAGGCAGCCCCTGACCCATCCTGGAGCAGCCCAGACTGGATCGTGTCCCCCGCAAGTTCATACGTTGACGCCCTAACACCCAGAACCTCAGAATGTTTGGAGAGAGGGTCTTTTTAGAGGGATTAAGTTAAAATGAGGTCAGTGGGGTGGGCCTAACTAGTACGGCTGCTGTCCTTACACGAGGGGGAAAGTGGGACACAGACCCTGCACACATGCAAGGACATACTACGCGGAGGTACAGGCGGGTCCTGCCATCTGCAGCCCTAGGGGTGGCCACTGCCCTCACTTGCTCTTGGGCTTCTCAGCTCTGATGTGAAAGCCTGCATGTCGGTGGCGCCAGCCCCCAGTCCGGGCTCTTTGGGTGGCAGCAAAGCACAGACCCCGCATGAAGTAGGAGAGGAGTACGCGTAGGCCGAGGTACCAAAACCCGGGGGAAAATCCCTGGCCGGGTGGCGAGCTTTCCCGTGTGCATTAACGTAGACGATATCGGTGGCTTTTGCGGGAGGTTCAGGCCACTGCCACGGCTTGGGAGTCTGAGTCCGGGATGGGCCAGTGGCGTACAGGTGGGGCTCCCCTGCATCAGAGCACAGGCTGCCGAGGGGAAGGCTGAGACCTTCCGCACAGGCAGGCACGGGCCGGGCGGTAGCAGCAGCTGCAGTGGGTGAAGCAAGAAATCCATCCTAGGGGCCAGCAGGTGGCGCTGGATTCCACGTGACCCGACTGTGGTTAAGGTCACACTTCGCGGCTGGAAAATCACAGTGGGCACGTGTGCGTGCCTGCCCAAAACCCCAGGAGGAAAATGGAGAAGGAATTGTAGTGTCGCATCCCCGGGGGAATTAAATTAATCCCTCTATGGATTTCTCACTTGCCCTCTCTCTGACTCTCCCGGGAGTGCATGCACCCTATGGCAAAAACCTAAAAAAGAAAAAAAGAAAAGAAAGGAACTCCACCCTGAGCTGCAGCTGTTCTTTTTTGTCTCTGGGGAAGCAAGTGGACAGTGTCACAAACACAGCAGTGCTGACTGGTGAGTGGGGCCCGGGGACAGACCCTGCTGCAGAGACAGAGCGTAAACAGTCCTGGCTCCTCTCTAGCTGGGGAGACCAGAAGGAAGAAAGGCTTGGTGAGGACACAGATTTTCCAGGTCATTCCACCTTCCCAGCACTGGGCCCTGCAGGCTCCTCCCAGCCCCAGCTGTGCTGCTTAGTATACTCATCAGCCCCAGTCGCGGCGGTGCCACGGCTGAGATGCCGTGCTCCACAGCTGGGACCAGGGGAAGGGCCCAGGTTTGATTCCTGGCCCCGGCCTAAAAACTGGCACAGTGGTGTGTAACCCCTGAAATCCCAGCGGAGGCTGGTCCGGGCTGCGCGGCGAGACACTGTCATCTCCGTCTACTTCCGTTGCAGGGGAGAAGGGGCTGCAACTCGCCCAGGGCAGAAAGACCAGGCACGACTTTGGAGGGCGATTCTCCCATTAACAGTGACTGGTTACGTGCTGACTGGCTGGGAAGGAGGAGACCACACAGACAGCGAGCCTGCGAGGGGGCCTCCCATCCTCCCGGGTACTGGGGGCCACTGGACAGGACACAGCCCCTAGCCATCCCTCTTGTGACAGACTGTCCTGTCCCCAAGGTCGGTTTGTCGTCCTTGGCACGGGAAAGTACTTGCCTCAACCCCTGTCGAGTGGACAGCCCTCGACTCCGCAGTCCCCGGGACGGAGGGGAAGCTTGGACATCTCTGGATGATGAGGACATGCAGAGAAAACCCGGGTCCCTGCTCTGCCTGTGGTCAGCTGAGGCTCCCCCTCCAGCAGAGCACGGGGAGGGGACGTCCAGGGGAAACACGGCAATCGTTCCTCTCGCTCAGGCCGGTGGCGCAGCCTCCTCCACGCTGTCCCGTGAGTGCGAGAACGGCAGCAGCCTGTCCTGTGGTGAAGTTCCGTGTCCTCGGGGTAGGCCTGCAGAAGGGAAGAAGGCGCCTGGAATGGGGGCCCCCAGGGTGTGCCGAGGCGCGCTGAGTGGCCAACCGTGGCTGCTGGACGTCGACTGCACTCTCTGTCCCCTGAACAGAGCTTTAAGTTGGGACAGAATTAAGGCGGCTCATTTGATCTGTTTTGTCTAACTGACACTAGTGTGGACTAGACACATGTTTATACCTAAGCCCGGGCGGCTGGTGCTCTCACGTGGCTGTTGTTGCCAGACGCATCAGAGCGTCACTCCTTGGTCAGAGCACGGAGCGTGGGGCCCTCAATAGAACAATGTAGGGGTGTTGACCCCCCCAACAGCGAGCCCAGTAGGTGGTGTGGGGTTCGAGGATTGTACAGGTTGTTTTCAGACAAACGGAGCAAGGCTCGTTAGAGACATTTCCACCTTTGTAAGCCTCAACGGGAATTGTTTCCTAAGTGCACATCAGTGTGAGCCGAAGGATTCTGGTTTTACAAAAGAAAGTGATTAAGTCGTTACTAAAATATGACAGGCAGTCATGACAAAGGTGTCCCCGTACACATACCTAAGTCACATGTATCAGGTTCTGTTCAGGCCGAGGTTCTGCTAAACTGTTAGTCATGATCAACAGAGACAGATGAAGCACCCTGTGGGCCACAGCGCCCGGTAGGCCACAGTGCCCCATGGGCCACAGCGCCCGGTAGGCCGCAGTACCCCGTAGGCTGTAGCATGTTGACAAACAGCTCCATGGAGCCAGGTGTCTGTCAAACCACCCATCAGTGTTCGGCTTCTATCATGTTCTAAGCATGGCGAGAGGCCGCACCCGGGAGAATCAATGCCGTTCCTTTCTCAAATGACTGATGGTCTAATTGAAGAAACACAAAGAAACGGATGTTGGGCATTGCGGTCACTATTCTGAACACAATTAATTTATCAATTTCACTGACTTGGTTGATATGAAATGCAAAAAGCATGGCTCCTGCCTCTAGGAGCAAACTTTTGTGAGGAAAACAAATACACAAACAGTGGACTCTAATATAATTTACTGAGTGTTATCATAACTTAGAGAACCCCTTCCCACGGGGACTCAGAGTCATTGCTACTTATGTGACCCACTTGTGGTGTTTTTAATGTCTCGGTTCCCAGTATTTGCAGTGGCTTTGGTTTCAGTGTCTTCAAGGGTAGTAGGTGAAAACACAGCACTCACATTCCACAGGTATTGGCAGCAAAGGGACAGTAAATACAAACGTAATGGTCTCGGACCTGACCTCTGTCCACATGAGCAATTGCAAACATCTTGCTTTTAAACAGCCACATGGCATGTTCGCAAAGGCAGGTCAGATACCGGGTCCAGTCTCCCCAGCAGGAGGCGAGAGAGCAAACGCCCCGATCACACGCTGTGGGGCGCGCGGCCCTGCACACACTGCGCTGCCCGGCGCCCTGCCACCCGGGTACGAGAGTCTGTACGAGGACGCTGTGCAGGCGGGGCGGGCAGGGCTAGCCAGCCCTCGGCACACCGTCCTCTTTCTATGTTCCTCCTTTGTACGGCCGCAGTGCCAGCTGACGAATGTCTCCAAAGGATCATTTAGAAGTCCAGTTCTACGAAGGCTGAACCCCGGGTAAGGTCTAGAACAGCCAGAAGAATGCATAGACTCTATGTCCCTAAGCAATGCTCACTAAATACTCTTTCTCACGGCTGGAATTTCGCCGTGATTTTGGGCAAGGCAGAGTGTGCGATAACCTAGGTGTGGAATCTAGAGGGCCCGTGTCTGTGCAGGAGATTCCGAGCTGCCTCAGGACACAGGAACATCCGTTCATTAACATTGTCTGATACTTGTGCTGACCCGGGTGGCCACCTCGCCGTGGCTCAGAGACCCTCGGAATCCCGTCCACCTGCTTATCAAGTGTTACTAATCACACGTACAGCGGCAACACGGATGCACGCCTGTCCACAGCACCCTTCCCAGCCCCGAGCATTTCAATTCACGAATGTTTCCCAACCCTGTAGGGGAAAAAGGTAAATACATTTGAAAAGTTTGTGTTCTTTGCATAATCACGAGGTTGGGTATTCTCCATGTCCTTTGCCCATTTTTCTGTTGGGGAGGGCTTTAATTATTTTTATTTCGAAAAATTTTTAGAGAGATTTTTGCTATCGAGCATGTGCGCTCGACAGAGAGACAGAGAGAGAGAAAGCGAGAAATCACCCCCCAGGGGGGATGGCCACACTGCAATCTCTTCTCCTCTATTCTCCTCCTGGGATCTTGGGTATGCACGCACACGCGCCTGGCGACATAGCCATTATGCCAACTGTTGGTCCCACTATGATTATGTATTATCAGGCATTTATTCTCATATTGAATTTTTTAAAAATAATTGTTTTATTTAACTTTATTTATTTATTTATTTTAGTTTGGCCAGAGAGAGAGAGAGAGAGAGAGAGAGAGAGAGAGAGAGAGAGGAGAAAGTAAGAAAGCAAGCTGCCAGGTCAGGACTCAAACTGTGGTTGGCCATGTGGGAGTCTAGCGCCCTTAACCACTACGCCACCTGCTGGCCCCTCATATTGAATTTTTTAATGGTTGGAATGTCATTAAGACATCTGCCAGGGGGAACCAGCAGTTAGCGTAATGGCTATGTCGCTGGACTCCCACGTAGTTGACCGCGGTTCGCGTCCCGGACCCGGTGGCTTAGAACTCTCACCGGGCGCATGTGTGTGTGTGCCCAAGATCCCGAGAGGAGAATGGAGGAGAAGGGATTGCGGCGTGGTCATCCCCCCTGGGGGGTGATTTCTCGCTTTCTGTCTCTATCTCTCTCTCTGTCTGTCTGGTGAGTGCACGCGCCCTATAGTGAAAAAAAAAAAACCTCTCCAAAAAAAAAAAAAAAAAAAAGACATCTGCCAGGAATTTATTTAGTATCACTACATATTTTTCAACTCTTCCCACCCCGTAATTACTTTCCAACTTTTCTGAAGAAAAACTGCTACTCTCTAGTATGGAGCTAGTGATTTATGAAAAAGGGAGAAGTGGGGGTGAAGTGGTGAACAGTGTAGGTTAGGTCGGAGGTGTAGTGGAAGTGCCCCGTCTGCAGCCCTCTGTCCTCTCTCTGTGAAGCGAGTCGGGGCCAATGACTCACATGCTACACATCTCCTTATCCGTAAAACAGGGATAGAATACTAAGCACTTAAATGTTCTTGTGACTCACAGCAGCAAAAAGGGGGATTTGGGCAGCTTACTCTGTAGCTTTGGAAATCAGGATGGTGTTGAGTCGGAGATGGGCCTGGCACACATGCACACGTGGAAAGCACGGATGATCTGACAGATTGGGTAACAGAGTCGCCACGGACATAGTCTCACACTCCCACCTGTGATGGAATTCAGGTTCTCTCTGGAGGCGTCCCTGGGTGCATGGTCACCCCACTGGGTACAGGGATCTGGTATCTGCTCTCCACAGGGGCCCTTTCCACAGAGATTCTCAGCGCGAGGGGAAAGAGGAAGGGCATGGGGAGTTTCCCGAACTGACAGGAGTCTGCAAACCTCTTCGGCAGATGTGACTCTCCCCATGGGGGCACGTGTGCTTCCCTGCTCCTCCCACCTCTGCCCTGGCACCCCTGGTGCCACCACGGCCCCTGCCTCTCCTATGTCAGGCCACACTGCCTAGTATCGCGCTCAGTTAATTTTCTCCTGCCGTGAACTGCAGCCAGTCCCGCTGGGATGCTGCCCGGTGGATCTGAGGGACTTGAGGGACATTTAGGCTTTGCATTATTTACGAGCGCTTTGAGAGTTTTCCGCTAGAAGCAGCTGGACTGGTTACTGCTGGTTGGAAGGGCAGCAGCTTCCCAGGCATGGTGGCTGCCCCGCAGTGCGAAGGCTGTCTGGGTAAGAACTGCCACCTCATTTGAGGCACTTACAGAGGTATTTGTGCTGGGGGAAGGAGTGTCCCGTCAGCGTCCAGGACCTGGGAGAGCGCAGGGCACTCAGGGCTGGGGCATAGCATCTGTGAGCTGAGCTCTCACTGCCAGGACAGTCTTGTTGGGCGCCGCCTGGGCACACCCAGGAGGGCTACTCTGCATGCCCCATGGGCGTGCCTCCCCGGGTCAGGCCTCTGTGGTCCCTGTCCTCCCCGGAAATCTCACTGCGCCTTCATGTGGTCTGCCTCGTTGGAGGAAAAGAGCTCACGGGCGAGAAGATGCCCTTTCTCTCTCTGAGCTGGTATTTCAGATGTGCACTGGCAGGAAGGTCAAGGCAAGGGTCAGACCAGACCATCCTGGAGCAGGGTGGGCTGAGAGAAGCCGGGGAAGGTTCCCCGAGGCTGCTGGGATCAGTCAGCACAGCTCTGTTCTCAGGGCTTTATCTCCGAGCTTTTATCTGGCTGATGGGATCTGAAGATTTGTCTGCAGCTGGAGGGCAGAGGGCAGAGGGCAGAGGGCAGAGGGCAGGGTCAGCCCTGCTCTGAGGGCCTGTCAATCAAACCGGTGGGATAAAGAACCACTCATCACTCAGTCAAATTTGCAAGTTTCCAGATTTCTAGCATTCCTGAAATTGTTCTGCTCTCAAAGTGAGCCAAGCAATCTGCAACGGTCCGTCGCTCTCTTTCTGTAGACCTGCCCTTTCCCTGCCTCACTCTGGAGCCATCTTCCTAAGGAGAGCAGCTCTGAGGCCCTGCATGACCCTGCGCTCTGAGTGAGGCCCCACGCCTTGTGCGTGCAGCTCCTTCAGCTTCCTGGGCAGCACTTAACGGCTCTCTCCCTGGAATTCTCAGTTCAACCTCTGGGATAAAGCAGAGTTCCTTCCAGAGCAGGATGTGGCTGGAATCCACTGACTTCCTGGGGTTTAGTACTGAGTGGAGCCCTGATGGCACTGAGAGGGTTTGGAACTCGAGGGTAACTCCCAATGGAAGGAAGGAAATCTACCGTTTATGGGTCTACACGGGGGTTCCACGACTGCTGGTCCACTACGGCTCCCCCACGTACCGAGGATGGACTCGACCACTCTCCTACGTAGCGGGCTCTCCTACTCAACGCTCCTTCTCAGGGGCTCTAGCACTGCAGACCCATGGTGCGGCCTCTGGGCCACTAAGCTTCCTCTTTCCTTCTTCCCATAGGGCTTTTCCCTCCACCATAGGGTCCCTCCTTCGTAGCTCTGTCATTTGGTGGGAGAAAGAGGGCTCTTCTCTAGGGACAGCGGAAGGCGTGACTTTTCTCCCAGAAGTGAAAGCCAGATTTCCATCCTGGAAGTTGGGGGCCACAGTCCTTTCTCCCCCGAGGCTCAGATGGCTCCATTCCTGTCCCCTCCACACTTCCCTCCCCCCAAACTCTCCCCACCTCTCAGGAGGAGAATTACTCACAAAGACAAACCAAGCCCAGAAATAGCCACCCTATTTGTGGCTTAAATGCAGGCAGTTTTATTTTTACAGTGAGTCGCTGTATTTTCTCTAAGTATAAATCATTACCTACCGCAAACGAAACCCCAGCTCCATCTGCGACAGCTCCTGCTTGTTGGTGGTGCCAATTAGTCACAAACAATTGGCGCCTTCCACCGCCCACTCCATCTGGGGTAAGAGACAGCCATCTCTTCCAGCCTCCGGCCCCTGGCTAGCCACCAAGCCCTCTGGAACCTCCACCCCTACCTAGAATCCATCCGGCCACTTCAGCTTGCTGGTGACCCGCTCTTCCTTCAACTTGAAATAGATAGCGGTTTCCAGATTGGGCTACTACTCCTCTGTCAGTGTGCACAGGCTGTCCTGTCCCCTTAGGACCCAGAGCCAGCAAATTGGCGAGGCCCTACTCTGCTGACTTAAACAGTGACGCTGGAGTTACCTTCTAGTGGTCACTGTGCTCGGGGTTCGCGGCACCCGTAGGGACAGGGTGAAATGTTCCACAGGTCTGGAGGGCCCCTGCTCTGAGAAGTAGCAGCGTGGGCAGAGCGGCAGGGGGCTCCTCTGTCCCTCCTGGTTTGCCTTCCTCCTCTGTCCTCCAGTCTCCTCTTTCCCGGCTGTGATTTCGGAGCCTGCCCAGCCAGCCCGTCCCTTCCCTCCTGATCACACGTGCCTCTGCGTGTCGGTCCCCTTTCAGCAAATGCTCCTCGTCTGCCTGGCAGCTGCTTAAATGGCCCTTGTGTTCCTCCAGTTTCTGTGACCGTGCCTGGGAAACCACAGGTTCTGCAGGACGCCGGCCTTCTCCTCCCGTGCACACAGGTAATGAAAACGAACTCCGAGTTCACCTGGTCTGTCGAAGTGCTGCCCGGCCCTGCCCGCCATCCTTGTTGCCCCGACCTGCGCCTCCCTCGCCCTGTGGCTTGAAGGTCTTCCGGGAAAGCGTCTTGTCTTTCCTCTCTTCTTTCCACTGGAGGATGCAGTCACAGTTGGGCTTCCCCAAGAGTGGCCGGGCCCTGCCTGTGCCTTCAGCCCGCGGCTTGTGAAACAGTCCGAGGACAGTTGTCTCTGTGGGCTCCTGCCTGCGTTCCCACAGAATCTGAAATTGCCTCCGGCCCGCTTTGACTGACTTGGTGCCAGTGTTTCTGCACTGCTTTGGCACAGAAACATCAGGGAGCCCCTTTGGAGAAGAGGAAACACCGCCATGGGTAGGGTGGGTCCTCATAGTGGGGCTTGGCTACCTGACATCCAAAAGATCCAGAATTCTCCTGCTCAGCCTTAGGGGCTGCACTGGGTCCTTGGAGAAGAGAGCGAACAGGGGCAGGGAAGAAAGTGTGCGCTCACGTTTCTGACCACATGGGTGAGACGCTGCGGCTCACAGAACAGCTGCCCCAGGAGGGCTCCCAGAACCAGGCTCCGAAGCAGCCCGTGATGCAGACGGACCCTGCACTCTGCAGCAGCTCCATGGCTTTCCTTCTCTCCTCCGTGGCCTCCTGCGGGTCTCACACACTGACCTGGACACGGGAAGGGAACGGATATTTACAATACCTCCCACCACGCAGGGCTGTACATGTATCTCATTAAACCACGGTGACTTTGGGAACTAATGTTACTAGCTCCATTTTGCAGGTCAAAAAACTGAGTTTTTAGGGCTTGGCAGAGGTCACCTGACGAGCTGCAGCCTGAGCTAGAATGTGGGCTGGTTCTGTCTTTCCAGTACACACATGGTTTTGCCCTTCCGTAACAGCAGTTCTGGGTGCCCTGGTCTTAGACCTGGCTGCCCTGGCCGTCGAAGGTGGGCAGTGACCCTGCACGAGCGCCAGCCCATTCCCCCTCTGGATCAGTGTGAAGATCTGCACTGGATCATCGTCACCAAACGATGCCATTTGAAGTGCGGCTTCTGCTGATAAGCGTGGGACCATCTGCTTGGCACTTCTCAAGGATTTTCAGCACTGGGAGCAATTCTGATTTCTTCAGAGACGCGCTGCAGGCAGCCTCGGAGACGTGCGGACCCGAGATCCTGCAGGCTGGCGGGCAGCGACACCCCAGGACGCCAAGGGCAGCCTCCCTGTTGTCACCTCTGACCCCTCCTGAGCAAATGACATTAGTGAGCCTGCACCAGTTTGTGACTGTTCAGCTGCCCTCGACAAACAGAGTAAGATCTTCCCTGTCCAGGAAGCTACCTCCTGGGCAAGCCTGTCTGTGCTGGGGTTGTTCCAGGGTGCTGGCTCTGCTGTTGCTATGTGTCCGCAAGAACTTGTCTCCTCCTGCCTTCGCTTAGGAAGGATTGCTTCTTTGCTGGGTTAACTGTTCCCAGACACTGTTTTTCAACTTCAGGGTTGAAACTTCTGCGGTAGCTTTTCCTTTTTGGATTGTAATGGGGGAACCGGGATCAGATCATGGATTGGGTGGTGTACTTGGAGGTTTTCAAGGGTGCGTAGTTAGACCTAATGATTGATAGGAGCGTTGGGCTTGAAAGGGTCTTCGCGGTGTTTTATTTCTCTGGAGAAAGCACTTGTCGGGAAGCCCCGGGCATGCCCAGGGACAACCTGGATTGAGTTTTCTTGGCCGGTCCATCTCGGCGCCAACATCAATACTACCTTCTGTTGCTTATAAAGCCACGGCAAGGAGGCAGACGATGGCACAGATGCAACACCCCGCCAGGCTGGCCCACACACAAGGGTTCTGGGTGTACATCCAGGGATGCTCCTGAGTAAGCCAGGCACACCCGTGTCCATGATCCAGGCTGGCTGAGGGGTGGGTCACGGCGTCCAGGCCCTGTTGGGGTGCTGTCTCTCTATCTCTGTGTCTCACTCATTAAACGTGCAGCCCCAGGTGGCAGGGATCCATTAGAAGGAGCCTCCTGCCCGGTCTTCATCTTTGGCATGAGTATCCGATCGGTATTTTCTGGTCAGGAAGGGAAGGAGTAATTTGGTGAGAGGATATGGAGGACGCCGCTCAGTGGTGTGTGGCTGGAAGGCTGGAACTGGCCTACACTGCGAGTCTCGGCCTCTGCCTCAGTGACCTCCGGGCACGCTCTCCTCTGCTGGGGTGGGGGGGTCCCCACACTTCGCAGGCTGTTTAGCAGCACCCTGGTGCTGCCCACTAGATGCCAATAGCTTACTCTTCAGGCGTGACAACCAAATGTGTCCCTAGACAGGCCCGGTGTCTCCTAGGGAACACAATCGCTCTGGGCCTCTGAGACGGTGCTCGCCATCGGTCCTGCTGCACACATGGACGGTGAGCAAGACGTGTCTGCTTCCCCGGGCAGGGGGCGCCAGCGTCAGGGAGACCAGGACGATTCACTCAGTCCCACGGCAGGAGCTCCTGCCCGCCCCGGCTCTCCCTGTCATGGAAAGTCCATCTCACCGATGGGTCTCTGTTCGTCCGGGCCACTGCAACGCGGAGGGGAGAACCTGCCCTCTCCTCTCTCCGGCCAGCCTGGGGTCAGGGTCTTTCTAGTTGCCTGGGAACAAGAGGACGGTTCAGATGGTTCGTTCCTTAAACCACAGTTTTGTTGGCTTTTTCTTTCTTCTTCTTCGTTTTCTCTCCTTCCTGCTTCCTTTCCTCCTGCCTTCCCTCCGGCCCCTCCTCTCTTCCTTCTACAAGTGGCACGGGAGGCTGTGACCCCAGACTGGGAAAGGACTGTGCCCAGTGAGTGGAAATGTGGAAGGGGGTGTTTGCGTCTTAGGTCTCCAGGGAAAACAGCGAGCCTAGTCCTGCGGCATTTAAGACGGTCCCTGCCTTTTCTGTCGAGGCCACTGTCCGTTGGCTCCTTTCCCTTCGGTTGGGCGATCAGTGGACCCGCACTCTCCTGCAGACCTGCCGGGGCAGGGGCTCTGCAATGCCCCCTCCTTCCACACCTGGGAGCTCCCAGGCTCGTTTCCGGCTTCGGACTCGTTACCTCGGCCGGGCACTTCCGTGAGACGCGACCCGGCACGACGCTCTTGAATCACTAGCTTTTCTTCTACCCCAGCCTTCCAGAACACACTAGGATGCCAAGTATTGAAGAAGCTGAGGTTGAGGGCACACGCTGCTCGGCTCAGGGCCTGCAGCTGGTGGTCAGTGTGCCTGAGAGTGCGGCCTGGCCCAGGCAACCCCGCAGCCCCGGCGCCGGCAGCCAGACAGCCCCGCAGCCCCGCAACCCCGGCCCCAGCAGCCCGGCAGCCCCGCGGTCCCGGCCCGGCAGCCAGGCAGCAGTCGCGGTGTTGCAATCTGAACGATGTCAAAGTCCCTCGTCTCAAACTCTTTTTCATTCAGCTGAGACCGCCTGTAATTCCGATCTCGGTGGTGGGGGGTGAGAGTTTAATACTACCCTCTGCTATGAGGGGCTTTGAAAAGTTCATGGTAAATGTGTATTATGAAAAAACCATGCATGGGCTTCTCTTTTTCTTTTTCTGGCACCGAAATTAACTCCAAGTTTAATTTCATTCCTTTTCTGAGAACTTTCTGAAGTTTCCTTGTGTAGTCAGCCTGGCTTGTGTTGGCGTGTGTGCAGTGCTGGAGCTGAGTGCGTGAGGAATTCACATGGGGGCAGGGGGAAGGTGGTGTGGGGGGCAGTGCCAGGCAGGGCAGAAAGGCGGGTGCACGGGGGCGAGGGGGGGCCCTGGGTGTTGGAGGGGGCTGGAGCTCCTGCTGGGAGGCAGTGTTCCCCGGGCGGGGGGCCGTGGAGCCGTGGCCTGACAGGAAGGCAGCTCTGCGGGGGCAGGGGACAGGCAGTGGCGGTCAAAGGCTGGGCTCACACAGGTGGCTTGATCAACTAAGTATGTGTGTCGGGGACAGAGCCAGAAAAGGGAGTTCAACTACACAGAGGAAAAGTTGTGATCGGACTCAGTGGTGTTGGGCCCAAGTCAGAAATGCTGCTGTGAATTCACGATTTCTCACAGATGCGGCTATGGTGATGGGTAGAGAGAAATCTAGCTGTGGGCGTGGTGCGACTGCGCATGTTTGTGTTTATATCCTCATGTTCCTTAGTCCTTCCGCTGAGAGAGCCAGGGAGAGTGACCCCAAGTCGCAATGAACACACTTGGTGCTAGATCTTGGATTCTAAATACCACTCCCTAAAGAGAGACCGGGGCTCCTTGGAGAAATGGCTTGTTCTAGGGATCGGTGCAGGGGACGACCAAGAGTAGTGTTTGGTAAAGTGTCCAGTCTTCGTGTCTTGGAAGACTAGGCACACAGGACTGAGCATGGCACAGCGGGGAAGAGCTGGTTCTGTTTTGAATCTGCCCAGGTTGGTGTGCCAATCCTGAGAGGCACAGTCGGGGACCGTAGGGCTACTAGTTGTATGGGTCTGATTCTCTGGGGTGGTGTCTGAGCTAGAGCTGTAGCTTTGGATTTCATCAGTGTGAATTGATAGTCTAAAGGGTAAGGTTGGACCAGATCATCCAGAGAAAACCTGTAAAGGGAAGAAGGCCAAGAATGGAGACTGGTGGGACACCAAGGCCCAGAGGGAGTCAGAAGAAGAGATCCAGAGAAAGCACTGCAAGAAGGCAGGAGGAGAGCCCGAGAAAGGAAGTGTTTCCAGCTCTGGCAGCAACTCAGAGACAGGTCGGAGTTGAAGTAGGACTCCAAAGTGTGTGTGTGTGTGTGTGTGTGTGTGTGTGTGTGTGGTGTTGAAAGGCCGCAATAGCTTCCTTTCAGAGGACTTGGTTACAAGTACCAGGCTGCCCTAGCCACTGTGCTGCAGCTATAAGGCAAGGGCCCTGCAAGGCTGGGAGCCACATGGCTGCTGCAGATTCCGATCCCAGGGTTGACCTAAAAATATGCTGGGCATGCACACAGGACCAGAGAGCTGGGGAAAGGGGGTTCTGGTGTGATGAGACACATGAGGGTCCTTCTCTCTCCCTTTCTCTCTCGTGCATGCATGCTCTAGCTTATATGTATCTATCAGAGTGCTGTGCTGCGCTGCTGAATGGACTGGCTCACTCCGGTTATCTGTGCTGACCAAAGGGCACGCCTGCGCCTTCCCCACCGACAGCGTTCGTCCTTACCCACAGGGAGGAGCCTGGTGCCTGCAGCCGCTGCAGGTTTGTTGGTCGTGGTGATGACCATGAATCACTCTATTTTACAAAGGAAAATGGGAATGGAGACAGCATTTCTGAAAACAATTCATCTCTGGTTTTTTTTTTTTTTTTTGGAGAGTTTTTTTTTTTTGCTATAGGGCGCTTACGCTCGCCAGACAGACAGAGAGAGACAAAGAGATAGAAAGCGAGAAATCACCCCCCAGGGGGGATGGCCACGCCGCAATTCCTTCTCCTCCACTCTCCTCTCGGGATCTTGGGCACGCACGCACACGCGCCCGGCGTGAGTTTAAGCCACCCGGTCCGGGACACGAACCACGGTCGACTACGTGGGAGTCCAGCAACATAGCCATTACGCTAACTGCTGGTCCCTCTGTTTGTTTTTGCTGTCATCATGAATTTGGCACTGGGTGGGGTGCTTTAATAAGTAATGTTCCACCCCTTAAAATGTAAGGTCCATCCTTTGATAAATAAAAAGCCCACCCTTTGAGGTTTTTAATAAAGATCCTTACTGATAGTCAAGTGGATTGTGGTGGTTGCTTCTGGTGACATGAGGCTATATTCAATGTCCTGATAGTCCAACTAGCCACATGCCTGGTGTGTGAGCTCCACACATGATGGACAGTTGATGAGTTGCTTCAAGTGTGTTTGTGGGAGGCGGTGGGTAGAAATAGCACCCATGTGGACGTGGGCAATGAGGGGTCTGCTGCTGCCTTCAATGCTGGTAAATATGCATCCTTGGGTGCTGGTGAGTTCGTCTCCCCACCTGTAAAACATGGCGGTGGTTTGCAGCATCTTCATGATTCCTCCAAGCTCTACACCTCAATGGTCACATCCCAGCGCAAGAAAGTGTCTCTAAGAAAACTCTAAACAGTCTCATTTCAAGTCTTCTAAAAATATTCCCGTTTCTGGGAATAAAGAATTTGTAACGTATGAGACCAAGTGTTATATGTACAAAGAATTCTTGCAACTCAATAAAAGAAATGGACACAGAGCATGAAAAAATAATCCACCAAAGAATACAAGTGGCTGTTAACATGAAAGAATGTCTAACCTCATTAACAATCAAATAAATACAATTTTACACAAGATACTCTTTTTATCACCAAATTTGGAAATTAAAAAAATGGAGATGTATGGCCAGCAGGTGGTTAAGGTGCTGGACTCCTACATGGCCAGCCGCAGTTTAAGTCCTGGACCCAGTGGCTTAAAAATCACGTTGGGCACATGTGCGTGCATGCCTGCGATCCCAGGTGGAGAATGGAGGAGGAAGGATTGTGGCCTGAATATCCCCCGGGGGGTGATTTCTCACTTCTCACTGTTTCTGTCTCTGTCTCTCTCTCTGAGCAGATGCACCCTATGGCTAAAACCTCTTAAAAGATATATAGAGACATGAGGCAATACATGCTGTGAAAAAAGGCATTCATATATTGTGGATATTGGTATAATGTATACATTTACTTGTGAAGACAATTTGTTTATATGTATTTTTAAAGTGCATATCGAGGGACCAGCAGGTGGTATGGTGGGTAGGGCGCTGGACACTCCCTGGTGGCTGACCACAGTTCGAGTCCTGAACCTGGTGGCTTGTTTTCTTCTTTTCCCTCTCTTTTATTTCTCTATGTCTCTCTCTGGTCAGATTAAAATAATGAATAAATGAATTAAAATAAATAGTTCTTTAAAAAATGCATATTGAAAAATGCTTGTACTCTTCGATCCAACAATTCCACGCTTAGAAATACACCCTAGGGAAATAGAGATGTGCACGGATTTGCGCTGACAAAAGTTAATTACAGTGCTATTAAACACAAAACCATTTGTTGGGAACCAGCAGTTAGCGTAATGGCTATGTCGCTGGACTCCCACGTAGTCGACCGCGGTTCGCGTCCCGGACCTGGTGGCTTAAAACTCATGCCAGGCGCGTGTGCGTGCGTGCCCAAGATCCTGAGAGGAGAATGGAGGAGAAGGGATTGCAGCATGGTCATCCCCCTGGGGGGGTGATTTCTTGCTTTCTGGCTCTCTGTCTTTCTGGTAAGTGCACGTGCCCTATGGCAAAAACCTCTCCAAAAAAAAAAAAAAAAAAAAAATAGGACCAGGCCCCAGAGCAGTGGTCGGAGAGCTCGGGGAAACTCAGGTGTGCTCGGGGGAACTCAGGTGTACTCAGGGGGAACTCAGGTGTGCTCGGGAACTCAGGTGTGCTCGGGGGAACTCGAGTGTGCTCGGGGAACTCGGGTGTGCTCTGGGGAACTCGGGTGTGCTCAGGGAACTCGGGTGTGCTCGGGGGAACTCAGGTGTTCTCGGGGGGAACTCAGGTGTGCTCGGGGCTTCTCATCGTCTCACGGCCTCCCCGACTTTCATTTGTGATCTCTGAAATGCCGGGAGTGGCTAGACCAGTGGTTTCCAGACTTTGCTTTCTTTTTTTTTTTGAGTCGGAGACTGCCTCGTCTTTTGGTGAGAAGTCCGTGACGTAGATTTCTGCCCCGGCCTGCTCTACACTTAGAACCCGAGGAGCTTCGGGAGCTTTCGGAGCTGCTTGCTCTACAGGACCCAGGGAGCAGACACCGGGAAGACAGTGGGGTGGCGGAGCCCTTTGGGGTCACATCACCCAGCGTCGCCAAGCATGGCCTGGTCATTAGTCCTGAGATTTTTTCAAAAAAAAAAAAAAAAAAAAGTGCAGTACGTCTTCTTATCAGCATGGACTCCAGAGCCCGACCACAGGGGGTCCTTCCGCTCCAGCCTCTTTCCTCCTCCCTAGGAATTTCTTTCAAGAGAAGGAAGGGGGTGCGATGCTCCAGCCGGGCCGCCCGTGATGTCCCCGCGGGATGTCACCACCTGCTCAGCAACGTGCAGCCTGTTCCGGCTGAGGCCCTGCCCGGGGTTACTGCCCCTGAGAGACCCGCCGGCTCTTAGGATGGCCTCTCCGGCCGCTGCAGACAGGTAAAGCCACTCCGCCGCAAGGATGGTCGCTGTGTGAAGAATGACTTGTGGGGCCAGCACTGGCCTGGTGGTTAAGGTGAAGGACCCCGCATGGTGACCACAGGTCGAGTCCCAGACCGGCAGGTTGGAATTGACACCAGGCACGTGTGTGTATGCCCAGATCCTGACAGAATGAAGGGACGTGATTATGGTGTAGTCATCCCCTTTGGGGGTTGATCTCTCCCTTCCCCTGGTACCGTTTTCCTCTCTCTGTCTCTCTCCGGCAAGTGCACCTACCCTATGGCAAAAACCTGAAGAAACAAAGAGAGAATGGTTTGCGTGTCTAGGTGGTGCCTCCAGCCCTAGAACTGGGTTGCCATGGAGACGAAGAGCTACCCCTAATGAGATACTCGACCGCAAATGCTCCCCTCATCGCTCCCTGGGAGCTCACTGTGGGGTCTTCACTCTGCCGTCAGGGTTGTTCCCTGAGCCCGGACTAGACTGTGCTGAGCTGGGCTGTCCCATCAGCCCAGCCATCAGCCTACCCCTCCTCGTCCTTCCCAACCTCGGATGTCCCAGTCGTCCACGGCAGAGGTGACTGGGACACCAGGTGACCGAGGAGCCCCAAGGAGGCACGAGCGGGGGCGTGTGCTGCATGCAGACACTCCCGCCTGCTAGCCCGCTGCAGAGACACAGTTGTGTGGTTGGATAAGACCAGGAATGTGAACTTTAGCAATGTGGTCATTAAATAAAACTCTACCATCATGAAACAATTGGGAGGGCTAGGATTAGTTTTTTAAATGATAGAAGGCATGTGCACAGACACTCTAGAGAGAGAGGAAAGAGAGATGGGGCAGGTGGTGTGGTGGTTGAAGAGGCTGAACTCCCACGTGGCCGACTCCCTTTCTCTCTCTCTCTCTCTCTGTCCCTCTCTGGTCAAATTAAAAATAAATAGGGACCAGCAGTTAGCGTAATGGCTATGTTGCTGGACTCCCACGTAGTCGACCGCGGTTCGCATCCTGGACCCGGTGGCTTAAACTCACGCTGGGCGCGTGTGTGTGCATGCCCAAGATCCCGAGAGGAGAATGGAGGAGAAGGGATTGCGGCGTGGCCATCCCCCCTGGGGTGTGATTTTTTGCTTTCAGTCTCTATGTCTCTCTCTGTCTGTCTGGCGAACACACGCGCCCTATAGCAAAAACCTCTCAAAAGAAAGAAAGATAAATAAATAAATAAATTTAAACAAGATAATTCTTTAAAATTCTATTTAAAAAAAAAGAGAGAGAGAGAGATAGGAGCACCCTAAACAGTGTCTCGTCACACCACAACTCCCTTTGCCAGCCCACCCGTTCCCCAAAATCCTGGCATATTTTCCAACCAACCCAGGGGTTTGAACCTGTGGTTGGCCATATGGCTTCCAGCCTTGCCTTACCTCTATGCCGAAACTTCTGGGCCTATACTTAGTTTTTAAGGAGAATTCATTTAAATGGATTTTTATTTGCATTTTAATCATATTATGATCAAAATCTGCCTAAATACATGATTCATGAGCATCCTACAGCTGTCTGAGAACTGATTTTATTAACAGCGGTGGCCTGGGTTTAAGGCCGTGGCTTTCTTTCCTGGAGGGGCAGAGTGCGTTCTCAGAACTGCTGTGGGGGCCTTATTTCTAGGAACAACTTTACAAGCGTCTATTAAATGTCCACTGTGCAAGGGCTGCAGCTCAGACGCGATGGGATGGAGCCCCAGCGTCGAGGACTTTGTAGCTTGCTGGCTGTGCTGGTTCACCAGGGCCGACCTCGCAGTCCTGCAGCCTGGGTGGCTTACACGACAGCGGTCTATTTCTCGCTGTCCTGGAGGCCAGGGTCAAGATGAAGGTAGTGTTGGGGCTGGTCTGGCATGGGGGTCTCAGTGGTTTCCAGGTGTAACCTGCTCCTAGGTCCTCAACTGGCCTTTTCTCTGTGTGCCTGAGCGGAGAGACAGATTTCTGGTGTCTCTCTCTCTTGTAAGAACACCATTTCTATTTGATTAGGGCACATCCCTGGTGCCTCTTCTTTTTTATTACAAACATGTTTGTGGGGCCAGCAGGTGGTGTGGTGGTTAAGGACACTGAAGTCCCACATGGCCGACCACGGTTCTAGTCCCAGATCTGGTGGCTTGCTTTCTCTCCTCTCTTGCTCTCACTCTGTCCCTCTCTGGTCAAATTAAAATAAGTAAGTAAAGTTAAATAAAATAATTCTTTCTTTATATGTATATATATACATATATATATATATATATATATATATGTATATATATATATAAAATTTTATTTTATTATTTATTTATTTAGAGGTTTTTACTATAGGGCGCGTGTGCTTGCCAGAAAGACAGAAAGAAACAGAGAGACAGAAAGTGAGAAATCACCCTCCGGGGGGGATGGCCATGCTGCAATCCCTTCTCCTCCATTCTCTTCTTGGGATCTTGGGCACGCACGCACACGCGCCCGGCATGAGTTTAAGCTGCCCGGTCCGGTACTAGAACTGTGGTCGACTACATGGGAGTCCAGCGACATAGCCATTACAACAACTGCTGGTCCCAATAAAATCATTCTTTTAAAAAAAATTTGTGTTCACCAGAGAGGGACAAAGAGAGAAAAAGAAAGTGAGAAAGTCCCCGCCCCATACAGGGTCTGGTCACGCTATGCTCCCTGCTCCTCCATTCCCCTCCTCTTCCAGGATTTTGGGCACGCACACGCATCCCGTGTTTTTCAAGCAGCTGAGTCTGAGACTTGAGCTGTGCAGTCGGATGTGGGATCCTACTGCTTCAACCAGCAGGCCACTGGCTGGCCCTCTTGGTGCCCCATTTAGCCTTAATCACTACCATAAAGGCCCCGTCACCAAATACAGGCACCCCAGGCATTAGGGCTTGGGTACAACTTTTTTTTTTTTTTCTTTTTTTGGGAGAGGTTTTTGTTATAGGGCGCGTGCACTCGCCAGACAGAGACAGAGAAACAGAAAGCGAGAAATCACCCCCCAGAGGGGATGGCCACGCCGCAATCCCTTCTCCCCCATTATCCTCTTGGGATCTTGGGCATGCACGCACACGTGCCCAGCGTGAGTTTTAAGCCACCGGGTCCGGGACACGAACCGCGGTCGACTACGTGGGAGTCCAGCGACATAGCCATTACGCTAACTGCTGGTACCTTGGGTACAACTTTTGAGGGGACACAGTTCAGCCCATCCCTTGGGGGAGGTACCGTTTTACCTCTGCTTCAAGGAGGAATGTCATGGCTACGGCCGCAGCCGGGAGGTAACATGGGAGTGGGCATAGGGAGTTGTGGAAAGGAGGGTGTGGCAGTGGGGGCTGGGAGAGGGTTAGTGCAGGGGACAGGAGGGCAGGGCTCCATCCCAAGAGTCCAGGCCAGGGACAGGGTAGCAGAAAGGAAGCAAGTGGCCTTAGAGTCTGTGCTTGGGCCACTGTGCTCTGGAGGTCTGTGGTCGGGCAGACGCAGTCACGGAGGATGTTTGGGGGCACCGTACACGGGACTACGACCCTTGGTTTTGTGAAGTCCTGCTTATTAGAGTGGGCCCTGGGAGCAGAGCTACACCCAGGAGCACGCCCCAGACCCGCGTCCTTTACAGCCTCAAAGTGCGTCACCCTCAGGGCACTGTAGACAGGCTCTTCATTCTCCAGCTCCCCACTGTCCACCCTGTCCTGGTCTGTCCACGAGGGCTCCTCACATGGGCGTCTCCGTCCAGGGCCCCGCCCCGCTCCTCCCCCTCCCCACCCCGTGTCCAAGCTGGCCCTCTTCCCTGACTGCCTCTGAGCCCAGTGCTCCTGCTGTCCCCGGTCCTAAGCCACCAGCACTGTTTTGATTGCCCCACCAGCTTTCTTGCTCCGTTCAGCCCCTCCTCCATGCAGCCCTTCCAAGGCCATCAGGGTGACCTTTCCAAAATGCAGTCCAGGTCATATCCCAGCCTGGTGCAAACCTTCCTAGTGCAAATGGCAGTGTTTTCGAGCAGCGACCCATGGCCCCCCGGTCTCAGAAAGCCCTGGGCTGTGGGAATTCAGGCTGACTCCAGGCTTCCTGAAACCCAAGGGCCGGAGTGTGCATTTGAACGAGCAGCCCCAGGTGCGGAAGTTGGATTAGGGTAGGCGGCCATGCTTCTGTTGTGTCCATTTCCTACTTAGTCGTATCCGCCCAAGAGTCACGTCTCCCCAGGTCCCACAGGAACATTCTGGGTCTCCTCTCCTGCCTTCACACCTCTGTCCATACTGTTCTCTTTTCTTAAAGTGCTTTTCTCTTCCTTTCTCAGCTAACAAACTCCCCTTCATGACCCAACCCTGGAAGGCCTCCCTTGAGACCCTGAGACATTGGTTCTGGCTTGTCGGCGTTGGGCCAAGGCCTCCTTTGTCCCACTTTCCACACTGAGAATCAGTTCTGTCCCCCCACAAGCTATGCAGACAGCCGTCTGCCTTCTCTCTCTCCCTTTCACACGTAGTCCAGTGACTTCCCTGCGTAGGGGAAGAGTGGCGGGAGCACGCTCTGCCTTCAGAAAAAGACAGTCCCTCTTGTTACAGAATTCAGGTACTTTGGGGCCAGCAGGTGGCATGGTGGTTAAGGTGCTGGACTCCCACGTGGCTGACTACAGTTCAAGTCCCAGACCCAGGGGCATGAAACGAACACCAGGCACGTGTGCATGTGTGCGTGCGTGCCCAAAATCCTGAGAGGAGAATGGAGGACAGGGGATTGCAGTGTGGCCATCCCCCCTGGGGGGTGATTTCTTGCCTTCTGTCTCTGACTCTCTCTCTCCAGTGAATACACATACCCTATAACAAATGTCTTTCAAAAAACAGAAAACAAAACTAAAAGAAGAGAGAATTCAGTTACTTTGGTTTGGTTTTGTTTTAAAAGAAAGACACAGTGTGACTTTCAATGCTGAAACACCTTTCCCAACTGATTTTTCTGTATTTATGTAGAAACCATGAGTAGAAATGGAAACTGGTAGTTTCCACAGGAAGTCGAGAGCAGAGCGTGGCCAGTGGTAAACGTGGTAGAGGACTTTCGGGACGCAGCTGTGCAGAGGAGTGGAAGTGGGGGCGGAGGCCGAGAGCAGGAAACGCACGCCCTTCTCCTCCGAGAGCCTGCGAGCTGACGGTGTTGTGGCCGGAGAGGGCTGGGTGTGCGGACCTGCCGGAGACAGATTTCTTACCCGTTTCTCAGACGTTCCGGTCGGGTCCTGATTTGACCTTTTTTTGGTTTAGTCTTGTCGTGTAAAACGAAACCCCATGTCCTATGTCAGTGTTTCTGTTTGTCATGGCGCTATCTAACACGGTAGCCACGAGTTACGCGTGGCCATTTCTCTCTTTAGAGGGAGCATTTTTTAAAGTATATTTACTTCTTCCTGAGTGAGAGAGACAGAGAGAGGGAGAGAGAAAGGCAGAGAGAGAGACAGAGAAAGGGAGAGAGATAGAGAGAGGGAGAGAGAGACAGAGAGAGGGAGAGAGAAAGGCAGAGAGAGAGAGAGAGAGAGAGTGGAAGGTGGAGTGAGACAGAGAAAGGGAGAGAGGGAGAGAGAGAGGGAGAGAGAGAGGGAGAGAGAGACAGAGAGAAGGAGAGAGAAAGGTGGAAAGACACAGAGAAAGGGAGAGAGAGACAGAGAGAGGGAGAGAGAGAGAGAGAAACAGGGGAGAGAGGCAGCATCTCTGTAGTCTCGGTGCTGGATCCAGCCCCAGCCCCGGCCAGCCCTGGACCACGGGTGAGTGTGAGTCGGGCATACTCAGGGAGGGCTCTGGACTCGAGCTGGGAACCTTCCTGTGTGGCTCGGCCTTGCAGAGCCCTATGTTACTGCTGTGCCATTGTCTGTCCCCACGCGTGGCTACCAGGCATGTGGAATGTGGGTATTCTGAAGTGAGAGTTACTATGAGTGAAATACACATTGTGTTTGCAAGCCAATGAGAGGAAAAAAAAAAACGGAAGTACCTCATCCATATTTTTTATATTGATTACGTGTTGTGGTAACATTTTGAACACATGGGGTTAAATAAAAAAAATTATGGGACCAGCAGTTGGCGTAATGGCTATGTCGCTGGACTCCCATGTAGTCGACGGCAGTTCGAGTCCCTAACCCGGTGGCTTAAACTCACGCTGGGCGTGTGTGCGTGCGCGCCCAAGATCCCGAGAGGAGAATGGAGGAGAAGGGATTGCGATGTGGCCACCACCCCCCCACCGGAGGGGTGATTTTTTGCTTTCTGTCTCTCTTTGTCTTTCTGGCGAGCGCACGCGCCCTATAGTGAAAAACCTCTTTAAAAAAATAATTACTAAAATGAATTTCATTGGGACCAGCAGATGGCGAAATGGTTACGTTGCTGGACTCCTACGTAGTTGACTGCAGTTCGAGTCCTGGGCCTAGTGGCTTAAAACACATGCCGTGTGTGTGTGTCCAAAATCCTGAGAGGAGAATGGAAGAGAAGGGATTGTGGCCATCCCTCTGGGGGATGATTTCTCGCTTTCTGTCTCTGTTTCTCTCTGTCTTTCCAGCAAGCACACATACCCTGTAGTAAAACTCCCCCCTCCCCCCAAAAAATAAGAATTTCTTTGGTTTCTTCTTACCCTCTTTGGCATGGCCACTAGGAAAACCTCACACGTTGTTCCCACTGGGCAGCGTCAGTCTAGACCCTTCTCACCCTCTGTTCGCTTTCCCTCTTCTCTCTCAGACACCGGCAGCGGCCACGAACGCCCAGCTCTGAGGTGCTCAGCTCCCGCCGTATCGCCTCCACCCTCCATGCCGTGGTCTGCAGACCCCTGGGCCGCTCCCCCAAGTCCTTGACGATTTTAGCACCAACCTGCCAGTTCCCACACCATTCTCGTACCTCCACGCGGGTCCTCAGCGACCTCGGTGTCCTGGTCTCACCCCACACGAGCCTTTCCTCTGCGCCCTCGTTCCTCCCCTAGGTCCGCTCCACACTCGTCATCATCAGTATCCCAGAACGCCGCCGCCCCATCCGCCTCCACGTCCCATCCTCCAGTCCTCTTCCTGGCTCCCATAGCTTTTCAGCGCCTGGACCTCGGCAGTCCCGACACCACTGGGATCTTCCGCAGACAGATGGCTCCTACCTCCCGGTCGCTGTCCCCACCTGCCGCGTGCCCTCGCTTTCTCCTGGCCCTGCTGGACTCTGCAATTCCTCAGTGGCCAATCCGGTCGCATGCTCCCACTCCGTCAGCCCCCACTGTCCATTGCACCAGGCAAGGCCTACCCGGACCCAGTGCATCCAGCTCCCCTCTTCCGGACCGCAGAGGGAGGGCGCCCCGCTGGCCCACCGGGCTCCCAGGCCTGCCCGGCAGTCATGCTCTCTCTGTTCCGGGGCCTGCCCTCCCCTCGGTCATTTCCCACCCGCCCTCTCTCCTAAAGCCGCAGCACCTCCTCACTCCTGCCTGGTGGCCTTGCTCCTTACCTGGCTGGAAACAGAGACCCTGTGCATTCCCAACACAGTAACCACAGCTCTGCCCTCTGTCCTGTCGCGTGAGTAAATTGTGTCCCTAGCAAAGGTCAGAAGCTCCCTGAGCTCTGGACCCCTGCAGTCCTGGGTCATCGCTGTTCCCTCCTGGTTGGGTAATTCTCATCCGCTTGTCAGCTCTCCCGTCGTCCCATGGCCCGAGAGGGTGTTCTGTACTCGCGTCTCCACTGCTCCCCTCCCAGTCCGCCTGTCCCCTCGGTCGTGCTCATTAACTCCACTCTGCTGAACCCGCC